>QVRM01002756.1:0-61311 GCA_003439945.1 Dermanyssus gallinae
AGTCGTTACATGTGTCTGTATGGTAGTCTGGTAAGGCAAAACGAAGCATTGGACCCTATTCATTAGTCCACGGTGAATAGGCGTTGTCGCACCATAATTTTTAATGTCTATAGTAGAATTGGACAGAGTCGATGCGAGTGAACTCTGACTTCAACAAGATAGTGCCATAGGCCACACAGCCGGCGAGACAAATGAGTTTTTAAGGATGAAATGAAGGAACCCAAACGGAATCTACAAAACGGGAACATTGGCTTTTAAGATCTTACGATTTAACGCCGTCAAACTTTTCCTGCGGGATTTTTAATGTATAACGTGTACGCTAACAATCAGCAAACTTCACGACAATCAGCAAAGAAAAGATGAACATTGAAGCGCTTGCTTAATAAATAACATTTTTGAATGCAATAGTGTCTTGTAAACGCAGCTTGCAATACCAAAAAAAACTCCACCAGCTGACTGATGTTAGTATTCATAAAATGACATTATATCTCTATTAAAATAAAACTTAAATTAGTGTTTATGTTTTTCCAAGGTCTCAGACTATTCTGCGGGCACATTATACGCGGGATTCCCGACAGAGCGAACAATTTAAATTCTAAATAAAATGTCGTTTAAAACCGATCATTTATTCAGAATAATTATTTAAAACATATATGTGGAAATTATGTGCGGAACAACATATCTAGAAAATATCTCGTTGGCTTTGCAGACGTTCATTTAATGAAATTTTCAATCACGGTTTGGCATAATTGTGGCTGGATCATAGTGGTAGAGCGTCTATTCGCCAACTGCAAGCCTGGCATGGTCGTAGGTTTTTTTGGCATACACTTTAACTTTAAAAATCCTAGAAAAAGTAGTCCAAATTCGTTAAATTGCACAACCTAAGTGTCGCCAATCATAGCGACCACCCTGGTGTCTGCAAAGCAATTTAGTAAGAATGTTTCGTATTGCGGATTTTTTTTGGTAGAAATCTTACTAAAGAGAACTTTGGGTTCAATTATTTAAAAAACGCGTGTTGAGCGAACCATCTACAATCGAACTGTTCAAGGGTTTCACAGTAAAATGACAGCAGCATAAATGATGCCAAATGCAGACTTTACACTTTTGTTGAAGTTACACTCACACAGTACATATAAGTTTGAAGGATCATCAACATTTATGCGAAGAAAAGTAGCGTTTCGAGAAAGGTGACAATCACAAATTTATGCATTTATGGGTCTATCCATCAATTTACCTCTCCATTTATCCGCCTATTTATCCATTCGGTTTGATCCATTCGTTTGCCTGCTTGTCCTTGTATTGTACGTCCAGCCGCCCTCAGCGCCCCCTACCCCCTCAGGCGGCATTAGGAGGGGGGTTAACGCTGCAACAACGGCGGCAGCAGCACAATGCGGAGGAGGTCCGTTTGGCCAGCGTGGACACGGCGGCCTCGGCGGCGACTCTCAAGATGGGTCCGTTCGTTTGGAGGCGGAGCCAATAACGTCGCCGCCAGCGAATATTGGCTAGCTGCGGGCGGATGCAGAACGGACTTGGCCGGAGGGGGTGGGGGGTGCGGGGGAAGTTAGGGTAAAAGGGCACGAAGAGAAGAAGAAGAAGGGGTCACGCTGGCCGACTTCACGGCGGTCGGCCGCCGTGTACGCCGCGGCCAGTCCGGGGTAACAACGGGGGGCGTGGGGCATGGAGACAGGAACAAGCATTGGCGGCACTACCAGAACCAGCAGCAGCAGCGAAAACGACAGCGGTGGCGGCCGTAATGGTTTGAAGAGCCGCCCATTTCCGATTGGGTCGGCCGTCGTAGCAGCAGGCTTGAAGCAGGATGGAAGAGGCTGTTGACTTCGTTTGTTGTTGTTGCCGCCGCTGCCCTGCTACTCTGGCTTTGCTAATGTATTGGTGATGTTTTGTCGTTGTAATTGTTGTGTTGTTGTTGCTGTTACTGCTTGGTGTCGTTGCTAACCTTGACTTCGTTAATATTATTATCATCGTCGTAGTGCCAATAGTAGTCTACTGGTAGTAATATTGGTAGCAATGCCAGAAGTACCTTGACGCGTTTGCGCTCGTTCGCGCTGTTGCTGCTGCTGTTGTAGTTGTTGTGCTAGTAATAGTTGTGATGATTGTGATGACGATGATGATAGACGGCAATTGCTTAAGGTTGGGGGGTTGATTCTGTTTGGGGGGGGTGGTAGGTGGCGGTAGGGAATAGAAGGAAAAGTGGGTTACAGCTAGTGATAGTTCGACAGGGCCGGCAGCCATTCCTGCTGCCGTTGTCGACATCCGTCCGTCCGTCGGGTGGGGGTCGTCCGTTTGCCGTTTTATTGTTGGCGATGTTGTTGGCGTCGTCGTCGTCATCGTTAGCGTTGGGCCCTGTCCTCGTCTGCTAAACTGGTGGGGCTTCTGTCGCACAAACGAAAAAGGGCCAGACAAACACACATACAGACAGGCAGCAGGCAGACATACAAAAGTCGGCCCTGTGTGGGCCACGAGTATCATGAGACGACCGACGAGTACTAAATGATTCGCTTAAGTGTTTCTCCCCCACAGCGGACAGCGAACGGTGGCGTCAGCATAGAGTGTGCAGCGGAAGTGGGCGGACTGGGCTGTTGAGGGGACGACGACGACGACGATGAAGACCTGCACCAATAACGAACGTCTCGGGCCGCGGGAATATCGGCGGCCATTCACAAAGATTGCTAAGACGTTAAAGTTTAACGTGCACGTCTGGCTAGTCACGTTAACTCTATTTCTTCTTCTTCTTCTGCTGGCGACTTCAACCAATGATTAGGAACTACTATAGCGAGTGCTATTCCTCGTGCTGATCGCACTTGGACTTACTTAGCTTTTGTCCTTGCTGCAGCTGCTGCTGATGCCGCTGGTGACATTTCATCGTCATTATATAATGTAAATCCGAATACACATTGAGTAAATATAAATAGAAATATAAATATAAATATAAATATAAATTTAAATATAAATAAAATAAATAAAAAGAAAAATAGAAATATAAATATAAATATAAAGAAAGATAAATATAAATATAAATAGAAAGAAAATAAATATAAATATAAATATAAATAAAATAAATATAAATATAAATATAAATATAAATATAAATATAATATAAATATATAAATAAATAAATATAAAATAAATATACTATAATATAAATATTAAATATAAATATTAAAATAAAATAAATATAAATATAACTAACGAATGGCTACATGTTGGTCACCACGTTATTGCACAATTCCGCCGGAAAGCACCAATAGCAGCACAGAGACGATTCTGAAGGAATCCGAGCGTCAAGTGACGCGAAGACAATTCGCTCGCTTGCCAGTCCGTTCATTCGACTGTGCTTGTACCATGTCACCGGCCACCCTATCATAGGTTAAGCTTGAGTAAGGATCGTTAGATCCACTTAGCACAGCGATAGCGACTAAATCTAGCTTGAACCTTTTAACACCCGCCGGGACGTCGTACTGGCGAACGGAAGATGGCATGGGGTACGCACCACGACTCGGTAAACTACTGTAGGGAAAGAGAGAAAAGAGAGTGTGCAAAAGCGTGTTTGCACGAGGCAGAGAGTGAGAAGAAAGAAATGAGGAAGAGGAGAGATGAGGAGAGTTCCAACGGCCACTAAAGAAGATAGAAATGGGAGCATGCGACACAAGATGAGATGATGGCTCTGATTGGTTGATTGGCCCGGGCCGTGAGAGCCGAAGGGATTTCGGCGTACGTCGAAGCGTGTGAGAATGACCCGCTTGATCAGACAAATCAGAAGCCCCTTCGGTCAGGCTTGCAGCGACTACAGCAGTAGTGAGGCAATAGAGCAGACGGCAGCTCCGACGCTAGCCCTCGGAGACTGCAGCCGTGGACGCAGTAGAAGTCGAATAGTTGAACAGCTGCTGTGAAACGACGCAGCGGCAGCACTACGACGAGGTTTCCTTCCTCTTCTTGGTCCGGACTCTGTCTCTCTTATAGCACCTCCAACAACCCCACTCAACACCCCCCCAGCCCCATCGACGAGCGTAAGATAACATTAGCAGTTGCCAACAGCAGCAGCAGCGGCGGCGGCGGCGACAACGACTAGCACCCAGCCAAGCCCAAACATTAAGGAGGACGAGCACATAAGTGGGTAATTTACTTCTGCGTAGCCTCTTCGGTCCGTCCCGCTACTCGGGACGGGATGGGGGTAGGTGGGTGACACCTAACTAGCGCACCCCATTTAGACACGCATCGTCTACTTATCGTTTGGGTATTATTTATCTATTTGTACGTACTCAATACATGTATGTATTCAGTACGTATATGGCATGAGCATTCGTAGCACGCACCCACGTATGTGATAACTAAGATATATATGTTATTTTCATATATATATATATATATATATATATATATATATATATATATTATAATATATAATATATATTTGTGGATTTAAAAATGGTGGCATTGCTGGCCTATAATTTTAAAATACTCATACCGACTACAGCGCCGGAAAGAGACGTTCTTGTGAAGTCACCAAAACTGGTATCATGTGGCTTGACTTCAAATTCCGTTGTAGCGAGTCGAACAACGGTAACATATCAGAGTCTCCAGTGACAATTGAGCAGAACGAGTATCGTGCTGTGATGAATTTTTTTATGCACTACTTCTAAACGGCTTCGAATGAGAAAACTGTGCCAGAAGCCCACAAACTCGTGATGACAGACCGCCGTGAAATACCGGCCAGGTGGCGAGTTGACGTTCTACATCACTCAGGTCCTTACAGGACACAGTGATTTCCAGTCATACTTGTTCAGAATTGGGAAAACCACATCTCCATTCTGCAAGTACTGCCAAAGCGAATCAGAGGACACGCCTGAACATACAATTTTGTGGTGCCCGGAATGGGCCTCTCAGCGTGCGGGTCTACCTAGGGCTGACGATGGTACCCTTAGAACGATCAAAAAGCTTATGATTAAGTCACGCGACGACTGGACCAGCATTGCTTGCACTATGGAAAAATCCTGCGCGGCAAGGAGAAGAAAACCGTTACTGCACGACATCATCCCGCGGGCATCCCGGGATAGCTAAATGCTTAAACTACTCTCCCTTTCGATCGTTTGAAGTTATGCTTATGCAGTTCCCGATCGATTGCGGGGATTAGGACATGACCGGTTTTTAGTCGGTTGGAGCACCACATACCGCCCACACTTGCAGACAAGTTCCTTGCGGTGGTGTTCGCGTGTGCGTACCGCATTTTCCTGTTAGTCCTTAAAAAAAGACCGCCGTGAAATAGCGAAAGAGGTGCGCTCTGATACCTTTGCTAGGCTATGGTGCAGTACATGAATCGTTGCACCAGCATTTATGAATTAAACAAATAAAGCAAAGTGACTGCCACACGAACTAACGGCTGAGCAAAGATAATGCGCGTGTATATTTCGGAGAAATTTGAACATTTTCAGACAAAACCCGCAGAATTTGTCGGGGCAGAATGGTTCCAGAACGGGAACTGTCATCAAAGATGGACCGCAGGCGGCGAAAGATCCCCCACCAGGATAAAGAGGCACATCTCAACCGGAAAAGATTTTGACGCTCGGTTTCTAGAACGCTAAGACTAGGGGTCTATTACGACTGATCCCGCTGCCTATTACGCATCTCAATGACATGTAGCGGCTGCAATGACAGTTGTCTCTGCAAAAAGCAAATTACCGATTGACCAAACCACATGAATGGCATGAACATTTAACTAGATGAATTTATTTAAAAAAACTTCCTCGGATATAAGTAGGATAAAAAGGTATGAATATGTCATCAGAAAGGTATAAATAAGTAAGATTCTTTTAATAGAACTTAATTTAGGACTGCTGGAACAGATTACTCAGCCTCTACAAAAATCAAACACTCTTGTCAATTCGAGTCAGAACTCTAGTTTCACATGTCATGATAACAGACATAAAGACGAAAGTGGTGCTTTCTGATATTCTGGAATGTTGTGTGCATTAGCATATCTCGTATCAGTAGCTCATGCAATAATACGTGCACCGTAAGCTACATAATACAGCGTAGCTACTTTTATAGTATGTATACTCCACCAACATGTGTATGCTGTGGATTCCCAAGGGGCTTGTTTTACTACAGAGATCAGTAGAGGAAACGTGGCTGACACATAGGCTGCACCGCGGAATCATTAGGAAGATCAATAGTGGGCACGTGTCTTGTGGTTTTGTCTTTTGTCCTGCAATCCGTGGTCCAGTGGTGTATAGTAATGCTGGCAAACTGGATAGGAGCTTTGGCGGCTACGATAGCGAATGTAACTGTCGGGCCCCCGGGGGATACAACTTCGTGGAGGTTTGCAATTTTCCTGCAGCAATACTCGACTTTTGCAAGCGTTTCCGGCAGTTTTTATGTACGAAACCGGCATTATCTGTTAGGACCAAGGGCGTTCTGCAAGCAGGATGCTACCGGTGTAGTGTCAACGTACAAGACGGCTCTATAAATTATCTGTTATGGGCAGGTGGCACAAGTTGGTCTTCACACAATTTTCCAACACATTGAAACTCTCAACAAACTCTCAAAGCTCACCTTAAATAGCTTCCTGTTTGAATCCCCCCTTTGGTACATTTGAAGCGCTGAGTAGATGACGGACGCCGCAATATTCTATATGTTGGTAAATTATTGCCACTAATCATGCGCTTTACCGGAAATGTCTTTTTTTGAAGTGACAGGGAAATTACAAAAAAATGTTGTATTGAGCTTCCTATCCAGACATATCTTTACTAAATCTGCAATAGCGAGAGTCCCAGTTTATGTGCATTCTACGTAGCTCAAAGCATGTTGTATTGAAGACAATTCTCAAGAATAAAGCTGCTTGCAATGTTTAGGCTTTTTATAGGCCTTTACGCTCAATTACTATTTTTTTAAGAATACATTTTTGCCCCTTATGCACTAGGCATTTATTGAAAATTTTTTTTTATCCGAGTTGTACTGACCTCAAAGTTTTGGGGCGAATTCTGAACACCCTGTATTGATTGATTGATTGATTTATTATTCGCTTGGCATGCATACCTAAATACACATGTCACCCTTTTTTATCAGGGGCGCTTAGAGCGGCAGCATATATGTTACCTATGCATCTGAATAATCAATGTACACTTCCATACCTACTGAGTATTTGCTTTCCATTGGGACAGCCTCTTCTTTGTAATATCGACCAGGTCCTTTCTAACGTTTGGTCCTAGAGCTAGGGCATCCGACAGCTCTATATCTCTGCTTCCCCCTAGGGCTGTACATTCTTTAACAATATGCTCAATTGACTCATTCCCTAGCCCACATGCTCGACATTCTGTACTTTGTCCCTCCATATATTTAGCTCTTTGTATCCTTGTATCCAACATCCCTGCCCTGGCATCTGCCAATAGCCCGCTCGCTCTTGAATTATCGTATACCCATTCTACCCCGCCCCTTTCCGTCTTTTCCTTTCCATATATACTTGCCAAACTCGATCTGGAACCCATCGCCAATTTCCATTTGCTTGTATATGACTTGTTCACCCTCAATTTCACCATCTTCTCCGATATTCCCGCTCTGGCCCATTGCTGACTATTGTACCCAATCTCCCTAGCTGCAAATTCTACTCTGGCGATCCCACTTCGTTTTCATCTTTAGTGCCGTCTTTACCAGCTGCATCTGTTTAACCCATCTTTTATTTGTGACACTTTTAACGCCTCCCCCTCTCATATTTAGCATGGCAACCCGTTCAAAAGGAACATTACTCCTAGGCTTTCCTTTTGCCCTGCTTCCTCTTTTGCATCTTAGGCCAACCTTCATCTCCTCCCCTCGATGCCACTGATGGCCAACCGTCTGATCACTTCCAATGCCCCCTTGATCTCCGCTGCTCCTATGTGTTCCCCCTCCCTCGAGAAAGAGCTCCCGTTGTCCCGTTTCCCCCTGTACCTGTTGTCCCACTCTTCCCTGTATCCATGCTGTCCCCTCATCTCTCTTATGTCCCTGTATCTGTTGTCCCATCCTGTGTGTCTGTAGCGTACCGTTTGCCCCTCCTTTAAATGCCCATACCGCGTGCCGGAAAAGTTGTGTTTGGGACTCGCATTTCCGGTGCGCTGCGCTGATTTTGTTGATTCCACGTCTGCATCCCCCTAACGTGCTCTGTTGCCCTATATCCTACTTGGGCATTGACTACTTTAATTATAGTAGGCCTGACTTTGTGCCAATCGCACGCTCTTTTGCCAATTGGCCGTGCCGCTAGTACCGCACCTACCTCCCCGTAGTGCACTCCATCAAAGGCCATGTCCCTTGGATTGTCTTGAATGTATTCAAGAGACAAGTATTCGTAATTCGCTGCTCTGACCAACTGCATTATTTTTCTATTGACTGCCCTGCACGTACCCCCGATAGTCCCGCCCTTCTTTAGTATCCACGACCATTGGAAGCGAACGCACTGTCAGTACTACGTTACTCCGTTTGCAAAATTCTATCAGGTTTTGTATGTGTGTGCTTATCTCATTCACAGCACCTTCTGTATCCCGAGCCTGAAACACATCTACCAGTCCCCCATGAAACACTAGCCTATGTTCCACATTATTGAACATTTGAATATATTGCTTTGTTGCTGCCACAATATCCCTTACTCCTCGGCCCCTCATAGTGATAAAATAAACCCCTCCTGTATTAATAGCCACCTGATTAACCTGTTTCTCTATTCTACCTACGTTTGAATCTCCAGCAACTACCACCCGCTTTCCTATTGATTTGTTAAACTACCGCCTCCTCTGGTCGATCAAGTAAACTTATCCGATTTAACTGCTGCTCTTGTTGTTGTTGCGGTTGATGTCGCTGTTGCGGTTGCTGCCGTTGCTGCTGCTGCTGTGTTTCGACCGCTCTCCTCTCTCCTTCCTCTCGCTGACTAGACTCTATCTCTCTCTTCTCCATTTGTGGGCGCGCCTCTCCTCTGGCAATCTCGTTTCGGCTGCTCTGTTGTTGTCGTCTCCTGCATCCTTTCGCCTCCGTCGCATCTTCCTCTTCGTCTTGTCTTTCTTCTTCCTTTTCGTCACTGTGGCTTAAGTCTAACACCACTGTCTCCTCTTCAACAGCGCGCCTCTCGTCTTCCTCCTTTTTTCCCCGGATCCATTTCTCCACATCTTCGACATTTGCCGCTACCGTTGACGTTGCTTCCTCAACAGCAGCTAGCCTTTCTCTTAGCTCATCAACTATTTCGTTGTTATCGCCACCATGCCGCTGTTTTTTATTATCATTCACCTTTTGGTTGATTTCTTCGATCATTGCGGCTAATTCCTGCTGTATGATTACTGCGCGCCTCTCCTTCTCCTCAACTTGAGCCTCTCTCTCTTCCATTCTTGTTAGCCTCTGCTGGACATCTGTAATAATGCTCTGCCAGCGATCCCGCATAGCTTGTGCTGTATCGCACCATGTCTTAGCGCTTTTTTTTGCCAACTCCATTTCCGCTGTCATTCGTGTATTCATCTCACAGGCGGCGCAGCCTGTATATGGAGGGATGCGCTCAGCCACCTTTCTTTTTTCTAATACACCTCCACAATTGCATACTGACAATGAGCTGGCCGGCACGTATCTTAAGCCGCCGCTGCGCGTGTAGCCTGGGAGATTCATAGTTGAATCCATTGGGCTGGGTGTCGTGGACCCTATCCCACCAGGCGATGATCCAGCATCACTTGCCATATTGAAATTGGCTCACTCACCTAAATACACCTACACACTGTCTTAACTCACTTAACCTGAGCAGCCGTTAGAATTTGAATCTGTATGCGCAGCGGACCGCTCGGAGACTCTCGACTGCTGCGTGGGTGGTTTCGTTTTGCTTCGTTCCGCTGTAACGGACTCAACCAAACTTTACTGCGGTCTGTCTCCTTACCCCCTTGTCTTACTACTACACACAATACACCGAAATGATCACTGAACTTCACGCATTACCATGGTATGCCACTCTCTGTGTTTTCCCTCCTGCGTTCACACAAGCAAGCGTAACCTGTTGGAGCTTCGTACACACACGTCCGTTCACCTTGGCGCCAAATCACAATCTCTGTATAAACATACATATATGTACAGGGTGGGCCATAAGTACGTTAACCACCTTAAGAGTTCATTATAAACTTACGATGACAATAGATACCAACATAGTAAACGCTTAGTTTGATAGCCACATGCTAATTGAAGAAAAAATACATATATATATATATATATATATATATGACTACAGTCTACTCTTGGTCGCAGTTAGGAAACGTCAAGTTTGTCCCATTGCTCGCGAAGGCCATGCTTGAGCTCGTTTTCTCGCTTGGAACTTTAGAATCAAGTGGTCTTAACGCCGGCTTTCAAAACCTCGACAGAAAGATTCATGGGATTGAGGTCCGGGCCCCGCGGCGGTTACTCCAATTTGTCCAAAGGTCAGGAAGATGCTCCTTGCACCACTCCTGCACGGCTCTGCTCCGGTGTATGTGGAGGGAGCATTGTTGTCGACGCATTCACGGTCGGCCATTGAAGTGCTTTGCGCTTGGAGCAGGACAACTGTTTTTGAAATCTTCTGTCGATTAAATTGGGCCGTCACGTTTTGCGGTGATGAAAACGAACGGAGTTATACGGGTTCCCGATATGCCGGCTCATACCACGGTTTTGACCCCTATTTACTATCGGCCAATCATTTTTCAATGTTCCGTAACCTTTCGGTCAGCTGTATCCGGCAGAGCTGGCGGTTGATGGTTAGCCGCGTACCAAACTTGCAATCCAATCAATCCACAACATGCCAGAATGGCGGGCATGATGAAAGTGTGGTAGTTAATTTTGCACAGCGTCATTATTTTTGGCCTTTTTAGCGTCGGCTAGCTTTTGTTTTTGCACAAGGCGATACGAAATCATCCCGATATCTTCGTTTACAATCCTTCTGAGGCTTGCACGTGACACCTAAATATCTGCAGCGGCCTGTCTTATCAATCAGCGAGGGTTTTCTGATGTGTGAACGCACTTGTTCAACAATCTTTAAAGTTCTTTCAACACGCGGTCTACTGGTCCGATGGTGTGCGCTGAGGCTCCCCAACTCACGAAATCTATCATTAGTTCGCTTGACAACGCTCCGTTTGAGTTTCGCAATCTCGGCATAGAACGGACCCGTTCAGCTCCTAAATAATAGCTTCTGTGTGCCCACTAGCAGTGACAACTTTACCGAGACTAACAAATTCGAGCAGTTTTTTATGAATATGTTATCGTGATCATAGTTTCTGCAATCTGTGATCATGATCTTCGCCTGACAAAAGATGTAAACGGAGCGTCTGACATTCTCCATACGACAGATGTCGATATAGTGATTATGTCAATATATGTATATGTATATATATAGATATATATATAAATCAACTAATTTCGGAGGTTTGCAGTTCCATCTAGGCAACACCATCATGGGGAAGAGTTATACGTACATGATAGAGAAGGCATTACTACATCAACCGATAGATCCCAGCTTGGCTGACGCCGAAAGCTTAGTTGCTTTCCGAGAAGGCGAAACATTGTAAATATATGAATGCAAATTCGGAGTGTTTTGCTGTACAAGTTCCGAAATGATTCCAACGCTGCTGTAGCTTGTTAAAACATTTTCACCATTTTCAGAAACGATCAACAATCGTATCTGTCGATTATGGTTTGACATGTGGCGGAAATTTTAGTTACACTTTGGTGGAAGAAAGCATGCTGCACTGACATATACAACAGAATCTAACGCTTTGCATTTGAAAACTCGTTTATGAAGTCGAAGCAACCATTGTCACGCCAGCAAATTGGAGCGCAAGCGCATCTTTACTTCTTTTATCATTCGCCATCACCAAGCTTCGTTCTTGGAATCTTTTGATTAAAGCCGATGAAAAATAGATTTAAAAATACAAAAAATAAGGCAGGCAAGCAAATATTCTGGTCTGAGAGGCCAGGAGATCAACGCAAGCGAAATGCTTACTGAAATAAGGTTAGGTAATGTTGTTGGTGAGGTATCAGAGGCATCATCGTTCACTTTGAAATTCTGAAAAGGAGCCAAACGATGAACACGAATCTCTACTGCCAAAGACTCTCACATGCTTAAGAAAATGTAGCCTAACGCATCCACGAGTTGCACACAGAAATGAGGTAATCCTTCAATTAGAACGACTCGCGACTCTATGTGAGTAGCACCAGCCTCAAAAAATATACAAGTTGGGCTGGGAACTTCTTGAACACCCACCACGCCTTCTAGGCATTGCACCTTTGGAATAGCACTTTCTCCAATATCTCCGAAACTGTTTAACTGGAAAATTCAAATTGTTCGAAGACACCCAAAATGAGGTACAACACGTCATCGTGTGTAGGAAACAAGAGTATTGAAAAAGAGGGATCGAGCTCCCTGGCTAGCTGGTTGCCAAAAAAGTTGGTTGATCCCTAGCAATATGCCATTGAAAGAGGAGGCAACAAGTGTGTTTTTGCTTTAGGGAAACAAAAACGGCAAGCTATGAAAAACATCTTTTAACTGCATTTCAGTTGCGAACTAAATGACATGAATAAAAAAGCAGGAAGTTTATGTTATTATTATTATTTCTATTGCTTTATAGTATTTTTTATCTCGGTGTATTAATGTCAACAGATCTAACATTTTCTGTGCATATAAGAGAGCTAGTCAAAACAGCATCTACACTTGTGAACACGCTGTTCCGTTGCTTTATCATCAAATACCCAAATGTGTATATTCGTCTGTATAAAGCAATTGTGCTATCCAAACTTTATATTGTTCACCTGTCTGGAGCCCATACTTGTGCAAGCACATAGGCATGCTTGAAGGTATTCAGAGAAGATTTCTAAAAAGGCTCAGTAAAAGATGTAATATTGACCCGAATGCTGTAAACCTTCCATCGCTCTCGTTTGTACTGAAGAACAACGACACGCGAGCACTATCGCAACTTTCACGTGCCGATCTTATCAACCGTTTTTTCGACGTGACAATGAATAATCGCAGAAGTCAAATAATGTTTTTACCAAAATGAATTCCAAGACTTGAAACAGTCAATAATATGTTCGCCTGGCGTGTAGCCAGAGAATTGCGCAACAAGGAGGTTTTGGGGGCGTCCTTGCCCACCTAGCTTTCCTTCTTACCCTTTATTCTGTAAATAAAGGCGTTTTCTATTCTATTCTATTTTATTAATCTTTTTATTATTCTCTAGTACTGGCATGTTTATGTATTTGCTCTCCGCTCACACTCACGATTACAGGTCATGAATGTGCCGGCCACCGATTCTATAACACTACACACTTTTATTCCATTGTACCAGCCGTTGACGCAGCATTCGCTCTACACACAGCCAGTGGAACATCTACCTTCGAGACTAACTTCCCCGCTTGACTCTAGCAATGCCTTTATACGTGTTTGCCAGATTACTCTTACCGGGTTCATTGTTCCCATAGCGGCAGGCAGAAAACTGTACCGTATTGTCCACTTCAAGTAATCACGTCGTGACCCTGCTTCTGTATGTAATCATTGTATATATATATATATATTGACAATATTATTTGATTGAAGCTCGTGACCGAGTAGGCGAGACAGCTGTATATTGCTGGTCATTGAATTTGTTGCAGATAGGCTGGATATTTCACAATTCCACGAGGGCTTAAGATGTGGCTGATGAAGGAAGAATTTTAGGGTTGCTGTCCACAAACAGTACTCGCGAGAACAACTGAAAAAGAACACAGGAATTGCGTTTTTTTAAATCTATAATAAAGGAGAAACAAATGGCTTATTAAATATTTATAATAATAGCGTAATATCACTAGAATATGTTAAGACTTGATGGTATATATATATATATATATATCTATATATATCTATATATATATATATATATATATATATATATATATATATATAATATATATATATGTTTTAACGTACAGCCTCTAAATATGGTGAGGTGATCTCTAACGCAGTGAAGTCTGTGCACGCGATATGTATGCGTGCGATTTACATGTACGTTGTACGAGCGCGGTTTAACAAATTCCGGTACTTGTATTATAAAAAGAACTATTGATGCAATCTCCCAAAGTATTTTGCCTTTTTCAAAATAGACCCCGACCACCCCAATACGCTTGCGCCACCTTCTTTCCCACTCTTCGAACATTTTAAGATCGTTTTTCGGAATAAAGAGGAGTTGCTCGGTCAAATTTTTCTTTATCTCCTACATGGCTCCAAACGTCGTCTATTTAACAATTTTTATCCGTGAGGACAGAAAAAGTCGCACGGGGCTGGGTCTGGCGAGCGGCAATATAGAAGACGAATCTACCGTCAAGTATTTTGAAATCAGAGACGATGTATGCGTTGGCGCGTTTTTGTGATTAAGGATCCAGGAACTCTTCTCTTGATTTCGCGCAATTTCCTTTGCGGTAGAATTCTTTATTGGCTGTAAAGTGCACAAAATTTGGGGAAAAAATCCCTTGCGGTAATAAATAAAAGAAAACAGTCAAAGGAAATTTAGCATTGGATCTGTTCTGGCTGACTTTCCTTGGTCGACTCTCTGTCCCCTTAGACGCACCACTGGGAGGATTGAGTTTTGGTCTCGATGTCGTAACCACATACCCATTACTAATTACCTGCCACCATTCTCTGAAGCAATCTAGAATTTTATGCTGCCCACCTGAATGAGAAATTTTGACGTTTCTCTACGGTTGTTCATTGCTAAAAAACTAACGTTTTTGACACACTTTGCTTTTTTCATTATCGACGCTTCAAAACAGGCAAAATATATGATATCTTGACTGAGAAGGCTTATGAGAAGAATATATGATATCTTGACGGCTCGGCCTGATGGTTAAATTTGAAATGCCCAAACTTTTTGAACAGACCTCGTGCATGCACCTACGACTCCTGATCCTCTTAGCCCGATCAAACTCTATCGATCATAAATGACCCTCGATATCCTCCTCCTCGAACGGTTATGGACGGTAAGAAGCTACCGTTCCATTCGTGCGTTAACATTCGTTATTTCCAGTTGTCGCCGGCCCTTTCACTTTACTGAGGTGGGGGCCAAACCTAAAAAGCAGCCCTTTTCCCACTCGGTCTGGCTGGCTCGTGCGCTGGCTCGTTCGCTCGTTTCTTTGACCGTCTCACTGCAGCCTTGCGTCGCCGTCGCTGTCATTCAACGGGGTCACGCCATTAATTTCATCCCATTTGCCCACTCAATTACACCATTACCACCATCCTTCGAGGCCTCGACAAACGAACCCCTTACAACACATTTGCCGGCTAACACGGCCTCGGGCCGGCCTCCCGGGCGATGCCAGGGCCCTGGCATGTTGAGTTAGCTAGGCAGTGATGTAGTAGGTATAACTGGCTCGGTAGCTACCGCTGCACCGCCGGCTCCTCCTGAGCATACACTTCTATCCTAATCTCGAGGCCTCGTAGCAGCATGAGTTTTGCTGCTGCGGCTCCTGCAGCCGCATGTGCGGCGGCTGCGTTCACATGGTTCGTTAAGTCTTTTTTCCTCGAGTTCGCCTCTATCCTCCAGCGTCGACGGCCACGCTTTCCTGCTAGGACAAGCGGGCCACCAAGCCAGGAGTAAGGAAACAAGCAAGAGAGAAAGAGGCCGCCTCGGAAGAAAGAGTAAGTCGGCGAGAGATAAATATAGGGAAAGGGATAGAGAGATACAGAGAGAACGAGTGCGAATGAGAGAGAATATATCTTCTACGTGTATTTCTCGCTCTTCCCAACGAGAACTCGGCTGGAGAACGGAACGAACACTGGAGACGAAAAGGCCAAGGAGTTGTGTTCTACCTACCCATCGGCGGCGGTGTTGGTGGCGGTGGTGGTGGCTATGGGTTTTCTGGTGACGACTATGGCCCTTATTGCCGCTACCGCTGCTCCGGCTGGCTGCTCTGCTACTGTCACTGCCGCTGTCATCAAGAACATCTACCACCACCGGCGGCGGCGGCGGCAGCAGCAGCGCCGCCACTACCACCACCACCACCCAACAAGTCAAGCCTCACGAGCGCCACCATCGCAACGGTGTGAGGAGACAAACGCACCCAGACGGCTGCGCGTGCGCGCGCCTGCGTAGCTCCGCCCCCCGCTCCCACGCCCGTCGCGCAGTAGGCGCCGCCCCGTCAATGCCAAAGCGGCCAAGAGCGTCAGCGAGGGAAAACGAGATAGAAAGCCGGCGGCACGCTGACAACAACGAGCAAGCAGAGGCTGCCTCGGTGGGCGAGGCTACTGGAGATTGGACCGAGTCGGGCCGGGCCAGCCTAAGGGCGCTTACCAGACAGACGGCGGGCATGCCGCCGCCGCCAGTGCTACCGTTAAGTGGCACGAACCACAGACACTGACTGGGCTCCCTTCTCATATCCCCGACAACCGATAGGTAGATAGATAGATAGATAGATAGATAGAGCAACGTAAAGGCAGCTTGATTAATAGAGAAACAGAGAGGGAGCCCGCGCGCAAGAAAAAGCAAATGAAGGGGAGAATTCTCATTGTCAGGCGCAGTGGGCTCTCCGTCCTGCCCCCGCCGCCGCCGCCGCCCCAGCCAGCCAGCCGGATATCAACGCCGGGATAGGAGGAGGAGGAGGCAATGATACAGAGAAACGAGGAGAGGGTTGCGAGATAGAGTGAGCCTATGGGTGGGTGCGCGTCTAAGTCGGTGTGTCTCTACGTATGAAGGGGAAACGAGAGGGGAGCAACAGAGAGGGGAGGGGGGAAGGGAGGGCATTAGGGAGAAAGAGAGAGGCCACTGTGGCGGAGCCTATTCTCAACTCCTGCATGTGCTTGCCGCTTGCCGCTGAACAGGGAACACCGCATGCCGTTTCCGTGGCCGCTGCACCATTCGTACACATAGTGTAAGAGAATAGGGAACAAGGCGACGCCGATCACGGCCGGGACCACACCAAGCACGACAGAGTCGAAGTGTCAATCGAACAAGGAAACCAGCACGTTAACGATAATGATAACGGTGATGATGAAGACGTAGAAGAAGAAGACACCCTCGTTGAGGGATGATGGCTTCATGGCTTACGGATGGTGCTTGTTGTCAGGCTTGTTGACCTTATGCTGCTTGTGTGACTTCAGGAAAAGTAGAGGAGGCGATGGCAGCGGTAATAGTAGTAGTAGTAGCGGAATAGTGGCAGTAGCGGAAACGTCAGCGATATCGGACCAGCTAGGGGCAGACAACCTACTACTCGAGTGCTCGTAATCATAACAACAAACTGTTGTTGCTGTGATGATTGTCCTTGCCTTCGACTTTGTGGCCTTCATCAATCAGCGTTATCAGTGACGGCCGCCGCAAACAACACCGCGATTCAGCTCAAGATCAAGCTACGCAACGGAGTTAAATCAGAGAGACGCCGAGTTGAAGTGCGAATGACCACGGCAGACCACACACGCAATACGTGCACGATATTGCAGCCTCCTGCTGCTCTTTATTGCGGGAATTCTACGGCATCGACTGCATTGGAGACCTGCATCGGATCAGATGGGGATCGGTTTCATAGTCGGTCGTCGTAGCTTGCACGCAGGCGTGTGTAAGTATGTGCTTCAGTGTGTACGTTTGTGATGTGATCGATACGTAGACAGGTGTGTGTATCTGTCGATGTGCGCGCGTTGTTTCGCCGTGCGCCTTGCATTTCTGTCCCGTTGCTGCTGGATGGATCTCGTAACGATGCCCGGCTATCCGCTGCAGGCGTCTGTGCGTTGGGGCATATCTGTGGCATAAGAATCTGCTCAACGAACGTAGTGGTGCCCCCCCCCCCACACACACTGTGACCCCCGATAGTGCGTTCTTTTGTGTTGACATCTTATCGATTGCCGACGGTCTCAACGTGATGAAAACGAAAGAACTGCGATGCCCCAACAACCTGAGCTTGTGTGACCTGTGACATTCCTCTATCTGCGTTTCGTATGTAGCTTGTTGTTGTTATTGTTGTTAGCACGAGTACTTGTTTCTGTACTTAACTTCCACCTAGTTTCACCGGTAGCGCCGCCGGGGAGGAATCGACGCCACACCCACTTTTCAACCTCTGCAGCAACGTGTACAGACAACAGCGATTACAGCGGTACACACCCACTATGAGTATGGAAGAGCTAACGGAGTTTGTGTCGAAGACGTTCAAGGACGCCTCGTCCGACGCCCTGCCACAATCTTCGCGCTGTCTCTCGTTCATGGCTCACAACCTGGCCGCCCCATTCAAACGCGACGATGAAGACGATTCGAAAGACACACGTAAGTGCATAGTGAAATCATTATGAAATTAAGTGTGGTTAAGGATCGCAAAGTTAAGGACAGTCTTCAGGCTAATTAGAGTATCTAGCTAAATAACCTCCGCCGGCACCTTACGGAGGACAAAACATCCGCTACGTGGAGGGTATACGTTGTGTGCTTTTGCTATGCGCGGATGAGGCATCCAAAGGCTGTTGGCATCATAGGTAAAGCTACTTGTTTTTACCACTAATGAACCTACATGCATTATAAATATAGTATCCCATGCGATGTAATTTTTCTTTTTGTTGTAATTTCTGATGTAATTTCTCTTTTGTCGTTACAGTACAAGAATAGTGGTCAAGATTGTCGAACTGTTAGTGAATCTCGCAGCGTTTATGAGCCGTCGGTATATATGGCTTAAATATTAACTCTACAAGCCATGTTCATAGCTAGCTCAGCGTAACTTGTTTAGCAGAACTGAATTATTCTATAAAAAAAATATGTGGCTTACACTGCATTCCACTGTTCCACGTCAAAACATGTGTTTTGAGCGGTTGAAAACTGGTGACATTTAGGCTTGCATGAGTGCCGTCCGAAGCCAGACTGGCCAGAATGTTTGTAGAATATAACAATATTGCTCTCTCGTTTATATACTATATATCTGTGTTGTCACGTTGTCGCTTTAAAATAAGTTTTCTAGCGTTCCTATCGAAAAGTTTTAGGAATAATTTTAAAATCTGCACGGAAATAGCACATTACCATCTCAATACGTAGGGCCATCTTTATTTAGTGAGCCACTAATTTAGCTAAAAGCTGATTCAATGATGAATAAGCTCAGTCCAATTGGATTCTCTTTGAAATGCATTGAAATACTTTAGCTTAGAGCAACTGTATTGCAAAGCTCTTTTCGATTAAATAACTCTGTCATACCCTTCTAAATTGCATTTACAGCGTTCATAGCTGTTATTTGACGAATTTAACACTACAAACATAGACACTACAAACGTGGTCCTGGACGCTATGGATTTTTGTCACTAGAAGCAGAATTCCTTCTCTTTCTTACTAGCAAAGGTGATCCAACATGATATCTGCAAAAAGCGCTTTAATCTAACCGATATCGTTAATCGTGTCGATCCAGAACTCCCTAGTTACTACGAAAAATAAGCATCACTACTAAGACATGTATCTGACACGTTACATTCGTGACATTTATTCCGTTTGTTACGATTCTAGCCTTCTCTGCGAACGGTCACATTTGCTTCTCACGTCATCGCTGTACTGAAAACGGCATCTACTATAAACAACAGTTGTGGCGCATCTGTCATCTCTTGCTGCTCAAAGCCGTGCGTTTTGGGGGCGCAAACATTCGAAGTCGGCATGGCAGATCCAGCGGCTGAGTAGCAGCGGCTGGCAAGTAGTTGTGTCAATGTCGGCGTGGTCCGTCCTCGAAAGTGGATTCTCGCTCGTTGTGCTGTTCTTTGTGCGGGTGCCATAACCCTCGCCCTGCAGAATCTTCTTTGTTCGCGGTTAACGTCGTTCATGGATAGTCTTCTTTATTTGCTGTGGTCGGGGGTGCCTGGCCGGGGGTACAAGGCCGCCTGGTGCAACGGTGTTGCTGCTGAACTTCTTTGTGCCGGGCGGCCTGCCGATTGGTTCGGCGGCGTGCGCGCATCTG
The DNA here is from genome assembly GCA_003439945.1 of Dermanyssus gallinae. NCBI lineage: Eukaryota > Metazoa > Arthropoda > Arachnida > Mesostigmata > Dermanyssidae > Dermanyssus > Dermanyssus gallinae. Next base: position 19,897 of record QVRM01002756.1, read on the forward strand.
TCAGAGGTGGCTTCAGAGATCATTCGATCGGATATCAAAAAGTGTTGAGCAATGTTGGCCCGCTGAACCTGAGTCAATTCACTAATATTTTGACCCATTAAAAGTTCCGCACACAAGGGAACATATCGACATTAGGCAAACTTCTAGGGAGTGCGGCGAACTCTTTTTATACTGTGCTTTTGAACACCTGGAAACCTTAAGATACCCCTTTTTGTTGATATGGCTCTCATACAGGAGAGCGGTACAGTAGCTTGCACACACGGGCATAGTTAATACACCGTGTAACGCACTGGCTAGTTTGCGAGCCGCATTGCAATCCTCACACATTGGCACAGGAAAAGATAAGAATGATCGCTAAGCTAGTCTAGTATATATAGTTATAGTCAGCACTTCTGACTCATACCTTGGGAAAAAATATCACTGTCGTTGACGACTACGCTAACTGAAGTAGAAAACTCGACCCGTACTACATCACCCTTTTCAACTTAAATATCGCCCTAATTCATTATATGACGATTTAGCTTTACTTTGTGAAATATTATACCTCCGGTATAGCTCAACGCTCCGCAGTCGAACGCCCTCAGTCTTGCACAGGAACCGCAAATTCTTGGGTGCAGGGTTTTCTCTAGAGAAGCCAGAAGAGGCTGTTTTCCAAAGCTCTGTTTGGAGTCAGAAATTAGAATACAAAGCGGCTATGTAGCCCTTACATGTATTCGCGTCCATTTGAAATTACGCCGATTGCTGTGTGCGAGTTTCGCACGCACCCACACATTTTGTCACATGCTTTGCTCTGTGATAAACAAGCAGTTTTTTTGCGAACATCAGGCCTTACAAGTCTGCGTGGCCATACAGTCTAAAGACAGCCTTTTATCGTAGTGATCGTTTTGGTTCAGATAGGTGGTTCAACCCTTCCAACGTGTGCATTATTTGTGCTTTATATGACCAATGATAATCATCCAATACCTACTGAGTATTTGCTTTCCATTGGGGCAACCTCTTCTTTGTAATATCGACCTGGTCCCTGCTAATATTTGGTCCTAAAGCTAAGGGGTCTGACAGGTCTATATCTTTGTCCCCCCCAAGGCTGTAAATTTTTTACAGTATGTTTAATTGACTCGTTTTCTAACCCACAAGTTCGACATTCTGTACTTCCGCCTCGCTTTTTTTTTATTTTTAGCTCGTTGTACCCTTGCATTCAACATTCCTGTCCTGGCAACTTCAATTTGCCCACTCGTTCTTAAATTATCGTATACCCATTTTACCCCGTATTTTTCCCACTTTTTCTTTTATACCTCATACACCTGCCGGGCTCGATCGGGAATCCAGCGTATATATATTATATATATATATATATATATATATATATATGCACACGTTTCCAGAAGACAATTGTCGCTCCACTTACATTCTTAATAAAAACTGAATAGCTATATATATATATATATATATATATATATATATATATATACATTAGTCGCTCTCGCAGTTAAATTTTGTCTTATAGGGTTTATCACTGCGGTGCCCACTGACTTAGATGATGTACTCGCACATACGACGACTGCACATACGAGGCACTACAGTAAGTACGAAAGTAGTCCCGTTCTGGCCGCAGGAGCAGCAGCTTAGCTTGGTAGTGTTGTATGAGCGTCTCTGTGTGTGAGTGTATGTGTATTGAGTGTATTGACTTAGATGAGGAGCGGTCTGCAGCGGATACCTGCTACTACAGCTGTATGCACGCGCGGTGTCCTCTGCTTGTTTGGCAGGTGTTTCCAACCTGCTCGTGTGGTTCCTCCAGTCCACACTCGTTCGTCCGTCCGTGCGTCCTCGCTCTTCTCTACGTTGTTTCGTGCTGGCTTTGATTAACTTGCTGTCTGTCTCGATGCGCACTGACAGATGGTAGCGGCGGTCGAGCCCGGTGGCGCGGTGGTGGCTTAAGTCTGCGCCTCGCAACCGGAGGAGACCAACATAGGTGCGCGGGTTCGAGCCCTACCGTTGCACCGATTTGTATTTATGGGGGTAGTCCGACTATGAAGCAGCGTGAAAAACAGTTCCGTGGACGTTAAATCTTGGCTGAGGGTCAGTCCGAAAGCTTTACTTTTAGGTGGTAGCGGCGCAGCCATTTTGTCTGGTTGTTTGTTGTCATTGTTGTCACCAGCAGCAGTATAAATGTGGTTGTATGTGTGTGGGCAGCCGCGTGGCATGCATATGCCTTGGTTGCCGTGGTTGTATGTGTGCGACTACAGAAGTGTAAATACGAGTGTATACGATACCCTCCCCACAAGGGTCGTGAAAGGGGCGGCCCTGACCTCCAGCCCCTCCTCCGACGTGCGTCGACGCGTCGTCATGCATGTCGAGGGCCGACAAAATTAAGTCGTCAGAATGTTCGGGAGACAAAACCACATCGTTTTCCTCTCTCGACGGCGCCACCCCACACAGCTCCCTAGCTCGACCACGCTCACCCGCTGACCGCTGCAGCCACTACCAACCAGCTCGTACTAATCCTTTGTTGTTGATCTATTATTTGCTCGCAGTAATCCGTCTATGCATCTCGCAGTTTCGGTCGGCCGCCGGGATGAGCGAATATGATGAGCGTGGTGACGACGACGACGACCAAGAGATATCGGCTCGAACGACAAACACACCGATAATACTAGAACGAAAATAACGATTAGAAGGCCGAAGAACACAGCGAACGCCATGGGGGCACAAACATGGCAGCGCTGGCACAAGTTTACCCCTGTATCGAAACACTACACTTAGAAGCGCCCAAGCTAAGTCACAAACCCTGTTTAATACCCCTTTACTGTGCTAGGTAGATAAGACTAGCGCTACGACATGCCCCAAGTATAGATTACTTTACTGCATTTTGATGCAGGGCTGCAAATTGATCCCGCCACTCCTGTGCTTTTTTGGTGGCAGAGGGCGCGGGTCAAGAGCAGCCTGCTTGCGTGGCTTAGTCTGCGCAGCCGTCATCACACATAGTCTGCAGCTGCCGCGAGAAGAACAACTGACGTCTCCAGCTGGCTTCTTACGAACGTCACCTCGTGGGACACTTTGGTATAAATCAATTTACAAAGTGCAGAACTGTCGAGCCCGGTGGCGCGGTGACATGCGTCTGCGCCTCGCAACCGGAGGAGACACTGATAGGTGCGCGGGTTCGAGCCCCACCGTTGCACATTTGTATTTATGGGGGTCCGTCTATGAAATGCGAAAAGCAGTCCCATGGACGTTAAGCCTGAAAAAGGATTTAGTTAGAAAGTGCAAGAAAAAGAACTTGCCAGGCTGCGCAAGGTTATGGGCAGACTACAAACCCTATGAGCCGACTTATGCAATCAGCGACAATTTCACGGACGATTAGAAACATACAAATTGCAAATGATCAGTAACATGCAAGCAAATTGAATTTAAGATAGAGAAGCACTTTCCGGGCTACTACAGACGAAGGGATTTAAGTTTGAACTTGTTGACGGCCCGAGAGCTGAGTGCGTCAAACGTGGTGGCCGAGAGTTCCTCAACTATAACGGCCAGCAGGCATGCAATTGTCGTGGCGGTGATCTAAAATCGGCCTGCTGATTGACACCGATCAGGCAAAATAGAGGAACGGGACTGTGGAATGCTCGACATGGTTCAGTGCGCCTTTAGCAATCAGCTGTGGTGGTTTTGTTGTTAAATCGCTTGCTTAAGTGAGTCCAGACGTGTGGCTGATGATAGTGTATATGTTACCGACAGCGGTGATGATTATTATGGTAGTATTGGCATGCTTTTAATTAACTCGAACTGACGATAGGCCACGATGAGACGATGGGTGAATGAGAACCTGGATTTGCTAATTGTTATTGTTTGTACACGCTCGCCTAAGCCCTGGATAACGGCGCCTTAATCTGTCTCGCTCTCTCTCACGCACTCTGTCTACAGTTGGTCACAGAGCTCGTGGCCATTGTGGTTGGCGAATGCTCGAAAAGAGAAGTCCTTACGCCCACTCCACCTATCAATGCGGTAGCGAAGCGACGGAAAGAACAAGGTGAGGGAGCTAATGGGCTGAATGCTGCCAACACACACGATTTGCGCTGTTAAATTCGTGTTTTTTGACAACATGGGGGAAAACATGTCCACACCGGTTTTTACAACTGGATTCATAGTCACGTTTTCATTCTTACTAATAAAATACATATATTGTTGAATTTGTGAATAAAAAATATATTTTTGGTAATCACAGTGATGACATTGGGGTGCATTTTTGGCAGTTGTCCATTGTACCGCCGCTTTTGTGGTGGTATGTCGGCATTGCTTCGTCGACTCTACTCATGCTACTAATATTAGAAATATTATTTTTGTTCTTATCTGATTACTATGAGTATAGATATTATTTTTTGTGTATTTTCGTGGCAAGTTTTCTGCCAGAATCGGAAATAACCCCATAAACAGTTAAACAGATGGGCGAGGGCCGGAAACTGCTGGTGCGCGGATGCCGTGAGGTGCCAAAGTGAGAAAGGAGTGGCGACCGTTGCAGGGTGTGTTCTATTCCCTGCCAAGTGCCCGTTTCATTGAGAGATCTGCCGCCCTTGCTGGGACAGCTTTTTGGGGCTACCAAAACCAACCTCATGGCTTAGGCAATTCTTTTGGCTTGCCCAGCAGCTCAGACGGAACGGGTTTTACCTTCGGCTAAGCAATAGCGGCTTTTTGGATAGAAACTATTAAAAACTGAACGCGTTCTTTTGATCCTGTAACTAGTAGCCTTGGGTATATCTGCGGACGTTAATAAAGTTTATTTAAACTCCCATTAATATCCGTACGTCGTCCGCTTCGTCTTTTATCTGTCACGGCTTGAGGTCTATACATATATACATATGATATATGCGTTAGGTACGTATATTTAACAAATTTAAAAATGTATATATATATATATATATATCATGCAGAATAAGTAATCACGCAGGCTATCTGCGCATAGAGCACGAGTATTACGGCAGACGCGCATCCTCACAGGAACGAAAACTCTAATCAAAGGGGTGTCGTTGAACAAACAAATACTGGCCTGCGTCAGCGAGACGCCGGAAACAGGAGAATGTAACGTGTCGCGCGAATACGTTGTTTAGCTTCCATTATTTAGCCGTTGAAACAAACCCTTTCCTAATACGATCGCCTGCGAGAGCTCAACAATTTCCAAGCGTGCGCGTTTTATGCCGCCAGTGCCCCTTACATACGTCTGTTGGTGCGTCCCCTTGCTTGCTATATCTATATATATATATATATATATATATATATATATATATATTGCATCTACCCTCTCTTACTTTGCTGCCAACTACCAAAGGGTGTTGCTATTATGGTAATGACGATGATGATGATAATGACTATGACTATGATCATATTAGAGAGAGTCGTATCAGTGTTATTAACAATGACGATTAAGTTCATGGTGATGAGCGCACACTCAACATGAAAGGCCTGCAGGACACTTGCGTCTTCCACGACTATCACCACCACGACGACGACGACGACGACGACAACGCCGCCACTGCCGCCGAAAAAGGCTGTACATTTGTTAGCGGCAGCGGCTACAACGGGTGGCTGGGGGCAATTGCTATCGGGGGACCGACCGAAAGACAAGTGGGGTTCGGCTACGTCCTGTCGAGAGTCTGCATGATTGCCTGCCTGCCTGTTTGCCACACAGGACAAGCAGTAGCAAACAGAGGCAACAACACTTCAATAGGTCTAGGTTGTGCGTCTTACGTGGTCGTTCTTTGATTTGATGACATGATAATGGTCAGTGATCTTAATCATCGTCGTCATCCAGCTAGTTGGATGACAATTGGATTTGTGTGCGGGGTTGATACAAGATCCGTCTGCTGACAACATGCCACCGCTGGTAGATGGTAGCAGCAGACGATGATTGCTACTGTTGTTGTTGTTGTTGTTGTTGTTGTTGTTGTTGTAGTAGCTGAATTTGTTGTTGTTATTGTTGTTCTTGTTGCAGTTATTGTTGTAGTAGCTGATTTTGTTGTCGTTGTTGTTGTTATTCCTGTTGTTGTTGTTGCTGTTATCGCTGTTGTTGTTATTCCTGTTGTTGTTGTTGTTGTTGTTACTGTTATTATGGTTGTTGCTGTTCCAGTTATTGTTGTGGCTATTATCACTGGTGTTACCGCTGTTAGGAGAATGTTGAGGCTGTTGTTGTTGTCGTTGTCGTTGTTGTCGCCGCAGCTGCTCCTGCCGCCGCTGCTGCTGCTGTTGCTACTATTTGCTGGTTGTAGAGTCGTGTGAACCGTGTCAAACAGCCGGGTGAACATCTCCACTCGAGTACAGCGTCGCCGCCGGCCGATACAAGATGTCCGCTTCTAAGTGCTTGTCGTTGATTGGCGATTATGATGACTCTGGTGGTTATGGTCGCGTATCTCTAGTATCTCGCGACACTGTGGCGACACCGAGTGACGACACCAAAAACTACATTGACAACGATGACAACAGCAACATGAGTCCATTGAGAGGACACCCGCTAACCGCGACACAGCCTAGACCTGTCCAGCGCGTTGACACATATCTATATACTGCCAATAGGCGATATATTTTGTCATATTGTTTCTAGTGCGCTGCCCTGCTGGATCTGTGGCGTTCGAAGCGAGACAGACAGACAACGCACCGAAATTAGGCTACCTCGGCAAGACGACTATTTGGGCGCTGTGAGATATTGAGGGGTTGGGAGGTAAAAGAACGGACTTCAGTCGATGTGTTAGTCGCCGTTGTAAAGCACTAGACTCACGTATCGGCGTGAGTACGACGAAGACGGTCTTCTGGCGAATACTTGGCGCCCGTGTTGTGGCTTCGGCAACACGTACGGCCGAAACTTTGAAAGGAAAGGAAATCTAGTTGTTTGGCCAAGCTTATATATATATATATATATATATATACATATATAGATTTTGATTAAATGATACAAATATAAAATATGTACGAAACACAAAACAAACAAATGGAGGGCGGAGCGGAGGTCACGAGCCAAAGGTTTACCTGTTCCCAGAATTCCTGCGGCTGAGACAAGAACCAGTTTCCATTGTACCCGTCAGTTCGTCGTCCGAGCTGAACCATTTTGCATTTTTAGAGGGAGGTAACGACGCATGCTTCCGTTGCATGCTATTCTGCTTTGGCTCTGGTTCGACGTGATGGCACCAACTCTCGTCGACGGTAATTCTGCTTTGTAATGCGATCTGCTCCAAGAAAGCGGAGTCCTTATGACACCGTGAAAAATCTGTTGCAATGCTAGCCCCATAGACGGTTCCTGTGGAGTTTTCCTGTTGGAGACAGTCTTCCTCGTATACGGCTACTATCTGGCGATGAATGTTATGACCAGTTGAATACCTTCCGCAGTCAAAAACCTGATGACACCTTGCTGCTCCTCAATTATGGAAATTTGCTATGGAACGCCATAATGTACTCCCACACACTGATGCGCCAATTAGACAGGGCACACAATTGGCTGTTTCTCTACTCCGCAGATTGTGCACAACCACGCCGGGCACTACATTTGCGTCCCAAATGTCCTTCTACGTTATCCTAAAGCAAAATATCCAAATTGTAACCGGTTTGCTTGTTACGACGTTTCGTATTTTTTTATTTCAGAACCCACCTTATATAAGATAATGAGAACCAGGCTAGATGTCCCCTGGAAGAATGACCACAAAATTAAAGTAATTTCACAAATATGATCTTTATTGGCACTAGAATATCCCCCAGTTTTATTATCCCCAGTTCTTCAGCTATTATAGTTTTAGGTACATATATTAGTTTTCAATACGACCCCTTGGCCTGAACCTAAGCTCAAAGTATGCCGAAGAAGACCTCGCACGAATCTCGAACGACTTCGTATGGTATCTATTCCGTTCGCTTACAAAAGCTGCAGGGCATTGATAGAACTGTATCTAACAGTGCAACCATTGGCGTCAAGAATCCCCCACAGAAAATAAACAAGCGGGGTTACATCTAGCGAGTACAGTGTAGTGAAGTCGGTGAGGAATTCAGCGTCTTGAAATGGTCGGTTGGGATTGGCGCCAAAACTGCGGATCGGTGTGTACGGAATAACGAAAGATACTCAACTAACTAAAAAAAGTTCGCGCAGTACAAACGATTTGTTTGCGCCGAGAGGTGCAACCGTACTCCGAGCTTTAGGAAATTCCACTCCTATTAAGTATTGACCATTCCTCAGATGTTATAGACCCCGAACACGGCGTTATATTTGTTTAGCCTTATGAGAATGCGCCGAATTCTGCCGAAACGCAAACCATCGGCCTTTGAAATTCTCTCCGGTCTACGTTATCGATCGTATATCAGATGGTCCTTTAAAATAACCTAGCGGTACCTTGGCTATATAAATGGTATTAGCTTATATATATATATATATATATATATATAAATATATATATATATATATATATATATAGAGAGAGAGAGAGAGCACGCAAACGTAACACAATGAGATCATTGCTTGCCATCATTGCGGGTAATTTGCACATCGGCTACATAGTGATATTCAACTCCACAGTAAGACGTACGTGCTTCATTGAGTCTGCGCTGGTAGTTGAGTAGATACGAATACTATCCGTCAATGCTCTATTTTTTGTGCCACGTGCCCTTTGTTTCTACACCTGAAGAGCCGCATACTTTGATACTTTCGGCTACATTTCGACGCCGCACGATTTCCTCCAGGCACTCTAGTACGCTATTGGTTGCTCGTTTCTAGTTTGCAGCCCGAGCCTGCGGTCTTTGCTGCGACTCGAATCGACTTGCAACTACCCCTCGCTTGCACTGCAGACGAATGAAGTCGCCGAATTGGCCACTGTTCAGGTTAGGAGAGAAGTCATTTTACGGCCATGAAGCTATTGTTGCCTAGCCCCGACAGACTGCGTTACAGCAATCCCATCTTAATTGAATTAGGTCTATTCCGCTCCCATCCTCTTCCTGTGGTGGCGGTAAGTATATATATATATATATTTATATATATATGCGCGATATTAGTTAGGTGTCGAGCGTGATTAATATGACCTGTAAACAGCTGTCCTACAAGCAGTTTTTACGCTCACGTGATAGAATTAGACGGGCAAACCTAATTTGCGATACCTGGCCAGTGCTACTTAGGACATCGTTTGGACGGCGCATCGAAATGGCCTATATATGATAGAGAAGTTAGCTCTGCAATAAAACGCAAATAGTAGTACTTATCATCGGTACACCTTTGTCGCTTTCGCTATATATATATATATATATATATATATTTCAAGACACAGTGCAAGCGTAGGTCAAACAATAGCACAACGACACTCTCCGCGCACTTCGAAACTGTCCGACGTGTGGTCAAGCCCAATCCAAGCCGAAAGCTGTTGGTCTAAACAAAGCCAAAAAAGTTCCACAAAAACGGCCAACAAGAATTCATGACCCATTACATACTGGAAAAACTAGCTTGGAATATCGCGATCGCAAGTTGCAAGTAGGCACAATCAGCAAAAATATCTTCTGCCCTCTGAATTACTTGCCTAAGATGCATTTCCGGGGGTCACACACACACACACACACCGGGGGGAATCCTACCGTGGTTGGTTGGGATGGATTTACCAGTAGTGATAAGCAAAGTATTGGCAGTACTAATAATAGTCGTACGACAACTGCCGTACGGCTGAGGGGTTCCTGGACGCAACCCCTGACGCTTCTCCCTCAAGACGCCTTCGACGTATACACACATACTCAAGAAAGCAACCCTCAGTCTACAGCCTGCAAATATCTCCGGTATACCTCCCACCTACCCCATACATGTATACGCGTGTCTGTGTGTGTTAATTCTATGTGCTACTACAAACGGAGGCGCTTACGGGTGAGGTGAAATTTGATTAGGAGAATTTCTTCCTCCCGTCATCGCGACTGCTTTACTCTCCGCGTTTACCCTCTATTTCTTGTGGTGAGAAGCGGCACAGATTATTCTAACTCCGTTCCCAAACGCCCACGTATGAAGCTGCAGTTTTCAGCGGAAAATGCCAGAGTACCATCTGAGGAAGATGAGGATGCTTAAGGAGCACGGCTGCGATTATTTTTTTATAGGAGAGGAAAAGAGAACCATTTTAAAGCTGGTTGTTGTCCTCAGTATTGATGTCATAACGCCTGCGTCATTCAGTTGGAGCTGAACAAGGATCACTCAAAAAGAAAACTATTGAAGCGAAGTTTAAAGGCTATACAGTAATTACCATTGTAATGTTCGAACCTGCGCGCAGATATTTGCTTTGATAATTCTGCTAGTGTGTTAAATCTGCTGCATGATTATATCCAGTTGTCCCTTTTGCCCTTTGTCGGGTCCCGCAGTTCTTCACCCAAACACTTATTCGAAGAGATCTTACAATAGCTACTACGCGCTCTAACCGTTACTTACTACAAAATATTTTGGTTATTGGTCGTTACAATTGCGTTTGACCGCTTCTACAGTTCAACGTAACTCAGTGTGATTTTGGAAAATTAGAGCTTCAAGTAGCCTTCAGACATCTTTCTTTCAATTGAAAAAAACTGAGTTTACTGAAATTTATGGTGACTCTGCGTCATGTTTTGCCACTGTTTCCAACTGGATTAATGCGTTTACAGGTCGCGCGGCACCAAGGCAGAGCCACGTTCAGGACATGCTCAAAACCGGCAACTTATGAGAGAAACGTGGAAAAACTGCGGAAAATCTTGCCGCACATATACAAGTGAACATTAGGGAGAGAGCCGAGGCTTTGGGGATCATTTTGGCTGCTTAGGTGCTTTCTATCCTGCATTATCCTTTCATAAAGATGAAAAAGCTCAGCGCAAAATGGGTGCCGCCGTATCTGCTCAATGAAGGGCAAAAAGACATGTGCGTGTGTCCGCTTTGCCGAAACGTATGCCCTACATACGTTCTCTGCTTGTGCAGGGAGTTTGTCCTGGTACGGAAGGCAGGAACGTGATGAGGAAAGAAATAAAAGAAGATGAGTGGGAAACAGAAAATGGTAGCGAATGTCGAGCGTGAATGTGCTTCCAGAGAAATTCGTTCTGACACGTCACGTATCGCTCAATGATGTGCGAGGTCAATTAGCGGCCACCCAAAGGGTTCCAAGCCGTATACATTCGCGCGCTCAGGCGCTCCGTTCGGTTCAGGCACGGAGAGCCGCTCTGCCGAAGAGCTCGTTACGTAGGTAGACAGGCCCGTTGGTTCATTCCGTCGGTCAATTGCGTTGGCCTCGCAGCAAGTCTAGGTCGCCGACGCCTCGCGAACGACGGCCAAGAAGATTACCTCTGCGACGATAGTAGCACACAGCAGCGGGATGTATCTAGAGTACAAGATGGAGACGCCGCTTGTGGACGGAACAGATGGGAGGCGGGAAGGGCAGCGGGAGAGAAGACGGGGGGAAAAGCCGGTTTGTTGATCAGAATTAGTAGCGACACGCCAGCAAAGGCAATTTCGAAATTAACACGTGATTTCCTTTGGCTTTCGGATAATGCACTCTTGTGCGGGTTGTGGTTGCGTTTCGTAGCAGGCATGTGTCTTCACGCACACCCAGGACACACACCCAGGACACACAGAACGCACTAGACATATCCCCGCAAATACTAGCTCCGTAATGGAGAAATATGGCTCGAGCTGAACGTTGCTTACCAGTGTGGCACGTGCCTGAGTACAAGAGTTGTATTGCCTTTCGTGCGGGAAACAGATTATGTCTCCTGCCGGCTACCTGCTACGCTGGCAGCGGCAGCGTAGGCCAGAGAGAAAGCGACACCTGCACGCGCAAAAGCAAAAACAGGTCGCCGCGCAAAGCACGGTGAGCGGTGGCCGAACGGAAATAAATAACAACGAAAAAGAAGCTCTCGGCTGATGCAGAGAGATACCTATATCTGTATGGCTGTGTGTGTAGAGTGGCTGAACAAGGTCAAACCAACCATTTTTACCGCCACATGCGTGAAATCATAGACAATGGCGGCCGTGAGCAAAATATGCGCAAGCGAGCAGTCCGCGTACGTCAGCCGCATAGATTCGACACACAGGCAACGAAAAAAGGCCTTGAGCCAGTTAATATGATGAATGATAACTGAAACTATGACATCCAGAACGATCTTTCACGTTTGGATAATGTTTCTCAAGGATAGACCCACCACGAAACCGCGGCAACACGTTCTAGTGCAACACAGTTGCTGGGTTACATTTGTCCTCAGTTTTGTTTTTATGCTAAGTCGCGTGTGAAAAAATGCACTTACGTCTGTTGCGCTCTCTTAATATACATTCCATTATTCGTTTTACCTTGCTCCCGGATGACTCTGCCGGGCTAGCTCGACTTAAAAATAAACTGTAGCGCATGCCGCGGCTTATTATCAAGATGGATTTTATACAGGGTGCCCCAATGTCAGCAAAAAAATGTTTTTTTCTAATGAAGTCATTTGTGCTGCTGTGTTTAAGCAGTCAAACCTTTAGACAGTTTGACGATGGACAGTCCGCCATTAATTAAACATATATCGCTATTTGACATAACAACGCATTATTCTAGCTAATTGGACAACAACGACAAGTGAACAAAATTGTCGCATTTGGAGTAGCAAAAACCCACATAAGTTTAATGAGGAAAATGCATTTTAAAAGTGTCACTGTTTGGTGCGGATTTTGAGCTGGAGGCTCCATTGGGCCATTTTTCTTTAACGACGCTGCAGGTTATACACAAACCGTCAATTGTGAGCGTTATGAGAGCAATTAAACTTAATTTGTTGTCGCTCGAACTTGATGGTGTGGGTCTCAAAGACATGTGGTTTACCAGAACGGTACTACTCACCGCGCATCACATGAAACAATTGCAGCGAAGTATTTCCTGGTCGTGTAAGATCACCTTTATGTGACCAGTGAACTTGTCGCCATATCGGGCAATATAACTTGTTTGGGGTTTTTTGAAAGCTCCAAACATCGATGAAGGCGATTAGATGCTTTATCACTGAGGTTGAGCTATATATACGGTGTGTTCAAAACGTATCGCGACTTTTGAATTTTCGCGGGTTACGTATATTCGAATACAATACAATACAATACAAAGTCTCCTTTATTGAAAAAGGGGTGTTGGTATCACAGTGTAGTCTTTACACACATGGGCGCGTCGCGAAACTCTCCATGCGAACGCATTATTCACCACATCGACATTAGCAACTTCCGGTGGAGCAATTGACACCACACTACGAAGATTATTTGGACGTACTGTAAAAAAGGTACTAAAATTATTACTACGGATTAGTTGTTTAAAAAGTCTGAGGTCAACTTGCATCTGGTACTCGCTCACATTTGGGAGTACGAGACTCTCACGTCTTACACTGCAGCGCCACGCGACTCGTTGAACAAATTTATCCTGCACTCGCTGAAGCAGTTCTACATCTTTTTTATAGAAAGGTGTCCATACGTGTGAGCAGTATGTCCACTTTGGGACGACAAGCGTATTATAGAGTTTTATGTACATTGCAGGGTCTTGCACAATAAACGCTCTGAGAATGAGATTGCACAGACGAGACGCAGATTTTACAACTTCGGCAATATGAGTTGTATACTTCATATGACAATCAAATGTAACACCTAGGTCTTTGTATGTTGACACTTCGGGTATACTATGGCCGTTCATAAAATATGCAGTATTATCTTTTTTTGTTTTCAGTACGGCACATTTTGAAGTTGATATTTCCATTCTATTCAAATGGGTCCAAAGTAACACAGAATCAATTGCTTTCTGCAACTCGGCTTTGTCTTTTTCGCCTTTGACTTCGACGTATATCTTTAAGTCGTCAGCATAGAGCTTGTAAATAACGTCAAGTTTGCCAAGGACAAGTTTGAGGTCTTGGGCAAAAATTGAATACAAGAGCGGCCCTAGGCAGGAGCCTTGCGGGACTCCAGAAGGGCATGGAGCAGCACCAGACGTAGCACTTCTTACCCTGACCTTAAAACTCCTGTCAGTAAGATAGGCTTGACACCATTTTAGAATCCTAGGTCCGATGCCTAGCAATTCCATCTTTGCTAATAAAATTTGGTGATCAACCCGGTCGAAAGCACGCGAAAAGTCAAAATAAACAATATGGAGCGGGGATCCGTGATTTCGCGCCAGGGCCCAGTCATGGGAGACCTCCAATAATTGGGTTGCCGTCGATCGTCCCTTAGTGAATCCGTGTTGCTGATTATCTAAAAGTTGGTTGGAGGATAATAAATTATAGATACATTCAACAACTATTTTCTCCATGATTAAGCAGGGAATAACACACTGAGCAATAGGCCGGTAGTTTTCAGCGGTTGCTCTAGAGCCCTTTTGTGTACAGGTGTGACAATGGATTCACGGAAGATGGTGGGAACTTCGCCATCTTCGAAGGAACGAGAGAAAATTAATGACAGTGGCTCCGCTAGAAACTCGGACAGTTCTTTGAATACAATGGGTGGTAACTTGTCGGGCGTATAGGTGCTTTTGCGTTGCAGATTTCGAAGTTTTTGAAGCACAGTAAAGGGATGGAATTCAATGTCGTTGAGTATCTGGGCCGTTTGCTGAATTTCGATTTTTTGTGGCGTTATGTTGGTACTCATGTCTCTCACTTATGCCGACAAGCTCGGCCATTTTGAATGTTCACTTAATTGTTGACAGCTGCTTTGCTTGCACGTGTTTTGGATCGTCTTCGATTTTTACCTATTCAAAAAAATGGATCAAAGAACCTGTATCAAATTTTGTGTGAAAAACGAAATTAAGTGCGCGGATGCATTCCGAATGTTGACTGTGGCATACGGAGAAGCTACCTTGGACCGAAGCAACGTTTATCGGTGGTACAAAATGTTCTCAGAAGGCCGAGAAGATGTGAACGACGAAGAGCGTGCCGGACGCCCGAGCACTTCAACAACAGACGAAAAAATTAATGAAGTGGAGAAAATGGTATTGGCCAATCGTCGAATCACCGTTAGAGAAGTTGCTGAGGACCTAAACATATCGATTGGCTCGTGCCATTCGATTTTTATCAATGATTTGGGCATGAGACGGGTCGCCGCGAAATTCGTACCAAAATTGCTCAATTGCGACCAAAAACAGCATAGCATGAACATTGCTAATGAGATGTTGGACTCTGTCCGCGACGACCCAAATTTGCTCCAGAGGGTCATAACTGGTGACGAATCGTGGGTTTATGGTTATGACGTGGAAACCAAAGCTCAATCATCTCAATGGAAGCTGCCGCACGAACCAAGACCGAAAAAAGCGCGCCAAGTTCGGTCGAATGTGAAAGTTTAGCTGACAGTTTTCTTCGATTGCAGGGGCGTGGTGCATCATGAGTTCTTGCCACAGGGTAGAACGGTCAATAAGGAATATTACCTGCAAGTTATGCGCAATTTGCGCGAAGCAATCCGCCAGAAACGCCCGGATTTGTGGAAGAACAAAAATTGGCTTTTGCACCACGATAACGCCCCTGCTCACACATCGTTGCTTGTGCGCGAGTTTTTGGCCAAAAACAACACACTAATGATGCCGCAGCCGCCGTATTCCCCAGATCTGGCCCCCTGTGACTTTTTCTTGTTCCCTAAACTGAAGAGGCCCATGAAAGGACGACGTTACGCTACGCTTGACGAGATAAAGACGGCATCGAAGGAGGAGCTGAACAAGATAAAAAAAAATGGTTTTTTGAAGTGCTTCGAAGATTGGAAAAACCGTTGGCACAAGTGTATAATATCTCATGGGGATTACTTTGAAGGGGACAAAATAGATATTCATGAATAAATGAATAATTTTTGAAAAAACACAAAAGTCGCGATACGTTTTGAACACCATACGTATATGCTAAACCGTGATCGGAAATTTCGTTAAAGCACGTTAAACGTGATTTTTTATTATCGAAGCTGCTTCTCGCTGATTCCTGCGCAGGCTATCATTCAAAGGAATAACAAGTGGAAAACGGCTAAGCGTAGCAACTGCTTTCTGTCTCACTAATTGGAGAGGTTGAAACATGATGTGATGTTTTCTGGTTTAACTTCCTGTTTCCGCAGCTTCCTATTTGTGCTGTCAGCTGGTAGAGTATTTGCATAAATAATTACTGATAAGTATCCCTAAATGGGTAAGTTCCACAAAAAGTCTTATATATATATATATATATATATTTATATATATAGACATATATATATATATATATATATATATATATATATATATATATATATATATATCTATATATATTATCTATATCTATATATATATATATACATATATATATATCTATATATATATATATATATATATATATACATACATACATATATACACGTGTGTACATCGTTAGTTTGACGCTTCATGAAGTTCATATAGAAAACATAATATGGTATAACAATTACTACGAGTAGGCTATTCTATCCCCTAGCTAGTTGCTAACTGGCTCGTTACGCTACACAAAATATCGACAAAAGCGCACTGCCCTAAAGTACGCGGAAGGCGCCGATCGAAAAATTTCGACCAGTTTGGCTGCTCCAAAAATCGAATTTACAGCGTCGGTCGTGCTGTTAGTGACGATCCCGTGGGCGAGTGGGTAAGTGGATGCGTGAGTAAATTGAAAGTAGTTTAGTATCCGATGCCGCCCTTCGCCGTGCTCGGTCGCTCTCCGGCTTCGTTCTCCTCCTGTGCCCTCGACTACTCTACATCTGTGCTCTCTCCTGAGCGGTTCGTCTCGCTGACATCTGACAAACGCGCCGTTGTCGCTGTTGTCGTGTAGAGTTCGTCGCTGTAAACGACGACGACCTCTTGACGAGGCTAGAACGCAGCTCGCCGCAGTGGCTTGGCTTGCCCAACCCTGCGCGGGCGCCGACGCCTCCCAGCGGTGCCCTTTGCCCCCGACGACGACACGACGACTGAGGCGGCAATGACAATCTGGCAGAAGATAAACTACATCGATCTGCGATCGTCGGCTGCTGCGCCCTCAAGTTAGCGTACTCTTGTTGTTATTGTCGGCGGCATTCTTCTAGGCGTTCGTTGTTGAACACACACTTCGGCATACATATGTACGCGCACAAATATGCGCAGACACAAACAAACATATATATATATATATACATATGTATAGACAAGACATGTTTTATACATCTTCCTTCTCTCTCTCTCCCGACAGGTATCGTTCGGCCCTGCGTCTCTCTCTCTCTCCCTGTATTGAAATCTCCTCGTTTTTTTCCCGACACACCTCGTCATTGAAACGTGCTGGGAAATTGCTTCGCTGTGTCTATCTATCCGTGGGCCAGTCCGCCTATTTTGTCGGTCGGGCCGCTCTGTTGTCGTCGTTGTTGTTGTTTTTGGTGTTGTTGTTGATGTTGATGTTGTTATGAAGTCTGTTTGTGCAAGTGTCACGGTGATGTTCGTCGTTAGCCGGTGAATGCCTAATAAACGCTCGTTACCACCCCATGCTTGTCGCAGTACCCTATCGTAGGGTGTCTGCTGGAGTGGATTTATAGTAGTAGTAGTAGAAGTTATTGTGTCAGTGGTTGCTGTTGTTGTTGCTACTGCTGCTGCACCAGTTAACAAAAGCAGCGACAACGATGCGATCTGTCTTCTTGACGTTGGCGGCGCATTCCAAGCAAACAAGCAAAACGACGCCAGCATAACTTCAACACGGGTGACAGTCTGCGACCCCATCAAATTGT
Source organism: Dermanyssus gallinae (assembly GCA_003439945.1). NCBI lineage: Eukaryota > Metazoa > Arthropoda > Arachnida > Mesostigmata > Dermanyssidae > Dermanyssus > Dermanyssus gallinae. Next base: position 37,547 of record QVRM01002756.1, read on the forward strand.
CGACGTCGTTGATGACGACAAGAACGCTGGCCATACGACAGGCCGCATGGACTCCCCTAACGGTCTGCTGTTCGTCTTGTCCGGATGGTTTGCCTCCGACGTGACAGATTCACGCGCATGCAGAAACGCCACGCAGGAAATCTGTGATCATGACGGCAATTAGAGGATCATGGGACCAGTTAAGGGGGAGCGTCTGCGCGAGAGACTGGCTATTCGCGACAGTGGCCTCGAATAAATGAAGCACGTCTTTCATCGGGCATTGATTTCGAGCCGCGATCACTCTTACTCAAATGTTTGTTGTTGTTGTTGTGGTTGTTGGTGATGGTGGTGTTGTCGTTGGTGGTTTTGTTCCAACGCTGTTGTTGTCGTCGTTGTTTCTGTTTATGTTAAAGGAGTGGTTGTTGTTGTTGTTGCTGTTGTTGACTTTATTGAAGCAAGACAAGTTGTGTATTGACCAAGCACCTATCGTTATTCTGTACGCCCGTTGATTTGCCTGGACATCCCTACAATTCCTACACACTTGAGTGTTCGTGCGTTCGTATCATCCGATATATCGATACAGCGTCAGTTCACTAACTAACACTCCCAAACTAGACTAACTTGTTTACCTCACTCGAGCAAACTCACGACCAACCACCTCTGTACGGTTTGTAGGTCACCCAGCCAGGGTTCGGGAAGGCGCACGGGGAGGCAGCGACATCCGATGAGGTCTGGGAATGATCATAGTCGTGGCTATTGTGGGAGTTGAGTCGCTGGCCTAGTTGAGTCGTTGACTGAATCGGTGAGCAATTGTGACTGCTGGTGTGCAGTACCAGCGCAGTTATGATTGTAGTCCCGGAAAGCGCAGCAAAGGCCGGACCGGACACAAGACACACGGCTCGACCACTATTCGCGTCGAATCGAGTTCCCCCAACGGCTCTCCCACTTGACATGGGGCCGTCTGATGGGCTGATAGAAGCCGCGCCAGAAACGGCTATAGGCAAAGAGCTATACGAACCCCATAGAAGCAGCGGAAACGGTAGTAGCGGCGGTAGCGGCAGCAGTAGCAAAATGGCAATGCTGCTGCTGCTGCCGCCGAGAAAGGAAAAGAAAAATAAGATACGAACAACTTCAAACATTGGACGTCAATGTTCTTTTTGTCGTCGTCGTCGTCGTCTATCGTGTTGTAGCCGTGTCACCAGTCGTCCGTAGTAGTAGTAGTAATAGTAGTAGCAGATATACTGACAGACCGGGGCGTGCTGCGTGTTTTGCCGCTGCAGCAGTTGGCCGAAGTGCGATTGAAGTCCTCCGGACGACGGGAGATCCGGGTGATCAGCCGGCGATGATGACGATGATCATCGTGCTGGCAAAGATGGCCGAAGACTTTTAAGAAAATGAAATTTTACACCCATAACGCGTAACAACGTCTCATCGAGCGCGCCGATACCCAATCGAATCGACTACGAGAGCATTGTCTTGCTTGCCACCGTTGAAGCCCCGTGCTTGGTTTTCTCGTTAACCTACTCCATGGCTCGCTGCTCTCCCTTCCCCCCCTCTCTCTCTCTCCCCCTCTCTCTCTCGCTCTCTGTATCTTTCTATATCTCGTCTTCTCTGATGTCGATCTGTGTATAACTATTCACTCTAACTTCTCATTGGCCTTATGGTTCTTCTTTTCTCTCTCGATGTCCTTGTTTCACTCGTGCTAAATTGACATGGATTCACACCCCACGCCGACAAATCTATACGCACACACATATAGTATACATACAGACACACATATTTATACCTAGCAAATTTCGCGGCAGTGCTCTACACCCCGATGTACTGAAGACCAATACTCTCTCTCTCTCTCTCGATCTGCAAGAGTAGGCAGTAGAAGTTTAGCGTATCACTTGCTGCATAGAGTTGTAACACATGCGAGCACGCAATATTACATGTATACGCAACGTGTATGATAAGAGGTGTGCTTGTAGGTATACACACAAACGTAAGTATAGTACATATGCGTACGTCTGTCTGTATTTAAAGCAAAAAGACTTTCTGGGCTGACTCTCAGCCAAGATTTAACGTCCATGGGACTGCTTTTCGCGTTGCTTCAAAGGCGGACCCCCATAAATACAGATGTGTTGTACATTGGGGCTCGAACCCGCTCACCTATGTGTCTCGTCCGGTCGCAAGACGCAGGCGAATGCGCCCACGACAACGGGCTGCCTGTATTTACGCGAACAAAAAGAGATGCCACATTGCATTTGAAGAAACTTGCCTTTATGTCAAACTTCTACTCCGAGGTCGAACGGCGATCAGTCGAGGCTGGTGTTCTTCAAAACACTTCGATGGCGATCATGAGCCGACACGCACTTCGCCGATACCCTGAGTAAAGACTTTCGGCCAGCGCGCTACGGGCGTTTGCTTGTATTGTATAACCGTTGCCGCGTACGGTAACCTTAGCAGTGACCGACTAGATGGGGACGATGACGACGACGACTATCAAAATCCGCAAACGCAGATTAGAATACTACATTGTCGGATATATAAGAAAGAGTTTACTTAGCCGACTTGTCCAGTTGCCAGGAAACGAAAAAATCATTCGTGACAGCTTTTCCTCAATCCGTCCCACGGTTCTCTCTAGTTCTCTCTCTCTCTTTTCCCTTTTTCTCTCGGTCTTATTTCTTCGCTGTACTTTTTGTTCTGCCAATAACTGCCCAACAAGAAGCGACAAGATTGAGAACAACAAAATGAAAGGTTTCTTCACCACAACGTATGCGGTGATAATGGACAGATGACGCTCGCAAGACTTTGTTTTTCTCAAAAAAGGGCACCGCTGCCTACGGGTATGGCACAGTGATTTTAGAGCTATCTAAGGCGCCTTCACGCACACCCGTGCACAAGCCTACACGGGTAGCTAAAACAATTCTTGGCGAAATGACTTGCCTGTGAGGTTTTTGTTTTTCTTATATATATATATATATATATATATATGTGTGTGTGTGCGAGTGCGTAGTACCTTACTGATAATGTTTCAACGATACGATGTATACACATCAGTAAGTGCACTTATGAAGTGGCGCATCTTTGCGCAGCACATCACTCGGCGGGTAACCTCGAACAGTGACCCACGTTTTGTCTGGTGTTCGTGGGGTATGATAAAGGCGGACTACCGTCGACCGTTAAAATGTGTATATGTATCGCTACGCCTCTATCCACCTGTCAGATCGCATCAGATCCCAACTACTCAATTGAGGTGGTGGCGCGGAAATTTGAATCGGCTCGTTTTGTCCGCTTTGGTCTTGCGAGTCTTGAGTCTTTGAGTTTTGCGAACCCCCATTGCGGCCGCCGCCCTTTGTGCTTCATAGATATATATATATATATATATATATATATATATATATACAACAAGGATGTCGCGCACTTTGTCAACTTCCTCTGTTGTTTAACCGGTTACGTTCTGCCCTGGCTCGCCTGAGTATCGTCGGGTTTCCCCACTAGACTAGAACAAATAACCGTTGAATGAGGTGATGTTGCTATATATAAATATATAGCCGTCTTTTATTAGTCTGAGTTTTGACGAGATCCGGCGTCAAGTGCACATAGAGCAGCGCGATATCGTTGCGTTAGATCACGTCATCGTCGTCTTGTTCGTGGTCGTCGGTCATGACAACCAGGACAGTCAAGACAGTACGAAAGTAGAAAGACAGACAGAAACAGGACAGCAGAGCAGAGCAGCCGCAAAGCGGGAGACATCCAATAACTATGGAACAAAGATACAAAGAGAGAAAGAGCGAAATGTTGTCGAAGAACGGATGTATAGGCTGGTTGAAGAGCCCAACGACATGAAATGGGGGTAGTGGAAAGGAGAGAGATAAAGAGTGGGGGGGGGGGCGGTTCCCCGCGATCAAAAGTCGATTATGGCTGTCGTCGTGGAGTTGCGAGGCGCGCTGAAAATTGACTCGCATTGAATTCACCATCGCTTAAGTGCAATTCGAAGTGCAGGAAAAACTTCCGTTCCATCGCCTTTGACATCTCTCGCTGGCAGAGTACAGACACAAACACATATATGTATATATGTTCGTTTACGTTTATATATATATATATATATATATATATATATATATATATATATACAGGATCTCCCAGAATTCGACCAACAAACATTGGAGTCCATTACAACTCGGCGAAAAACTCATTTTTCAATGGAAAAAGGGAGCCAAAAGGTCTTATTTTGGAATGAGAGCGAAATTACCAAAAATGATATAACATTTTCTGTCCCGACGTGTCTTCACTTAAAGCTGCGATGGCGAGAGCCCCAGTCATCTTATCGACGAACCAATCATACCTGCGTGTTTGCATCTGTTAAATTGCATTCAACGTTAGCTCAAAGCAGAACAAATGTTGTATTAAAGATAATTCTCAAGGAATAAAATTCTTCACCTCATCACCAGCATGGCGGCCGTCTTACGTCGGACAGCCATGCTGGCCTCGTGGCGCGCACGAGACTCGGAACGCCCAAGCGAGATCCGGACGGAATGACTCCTCGATTCAGGCCACGCAGAGGAGGGGCCGCTTCGACCTCCAGCGTACGATCCGGATCGGGATAACGACGTATTTTGATTCAGAGGCTCGGAACTTGACATCAATCCTGCCCTCGCGTCCGTAGCAACTCCAGCGCCGAACGACTCATGCAGCCGTTCACGACACCAAGAAATACGGCGACCTCACTCCAACAAGTTTCGACGAGTTGTACTAGATCCCAGACTTTGTTGGACGAATTCTGGGAAACCCTGCTTATATATATATATATATATATATATATATATATATATATATATATATATATATATGGTTTGATGCACTCCATCTAAAATTGAAAATTATTTTATCCAACAGATATTCACGCTAAATTAGTGAATTACAATATTTTAAAACAGAAATACTTTCACACACTAAAACGAGATGATGAGCGTTGTTTTAATAACGTCTGGGTCGAGCTACTGATAGACACCTAATGGCATGGTGTGCCATTAGTTTGTACAAATTATAGAACGTTACCTTATCGTATGCAAAAAAGTATATTCAACGAAAGCAAATATTTGAATGACATTTTTTGCACGTGCCGGTAGGGGCATTTCAAGAATGGAGGTATTTATTCAATGTAACCGCTATTTGCCTGAATTGAATCACCACTTCAATTCTAGACCGAAACCATTTGAAGGCATCTTACGAGACCTGCATATCACGATTTGCAAGCGCCTGCTGAGAAGACACAGTGAGCAAGGCTGTGTTTATATCGAGTTTTGTTAGATTCTCGCTCCACACATAATAATTCCGAGGATTTTAATCTGGATTACTAGGCGGCCACGAGGAAGAACATGATCACGTGCTTGAACAGCCACCCTTACACTAAACAGCTATGGTATATGAACGGGTACGCAGCCTTGCTTAGACACGTAGTGGAAACCAGTAAACACCATGAATCCGCCACTACAGTTTGCAGAGCAGCAGATACATTTTCGGTGGGATTATTTGGCCTTGTTGAAAAGTATGGTGCCATGAGTCTCTTTTACTAGACATAAGTTGGCAATTTGCTCTGTCGTACAAAAGGGACATTATTTGGATCGTTTATGTCAAATCAACGGTCATTTCGCGGGTTAATTACTGCGCCTGCTGTGAATCTCATCTCATCAGAGATGAGTCGAAGACGGCCCGCTGTTTTGCGTCTAAGGGAACCCAAGAGCGCCCGACATCAAGCAAGTCTGTTTGCTTTGTCGCTCTTCCAAAGATTCTGTCTGACTTTTATGATTTACGAGTGACGCCCCAGATCGTGATGAACATTCAGACGAACATTCATAATGATACTTAGCCGCGATCCCATAACTATTGTTTTCGGAATACGAATAAACTCTATTATTTTTAGGGGTCCATCCTGATAGCTGGACTTTGCTAAAACGTCCTTAGACGTATTGTAGTTGCTGGTAGCGTGTTTTTTTTGCATTGCAAAAGAGGCTTTCGTTAAATATCAGCCAGGCGTGATGTGTGAGCGCATACTGAATATAGTTTAACCACAGGTTTAGCCGCCGCCGCCGCATTTTGTACGTACAGACATCACTTGTGATATATGTACACACATGTATACATATATGGAGGTGGCAGGTTTTACTTGCAAACCTGTCTGCCTGTCTGCCACAATTAGTAGGCACATAGGGTTTCTCGAATCATTTGTTCGTGTCTGTACAGCAGTGTACGCACGCGGCGTCTAGCACAAGCGAGATAGCCCGGCATTGTACATTGCCTAGGCTCCGTTCGTTCTCTCATACAGCCTCATACCACCCATGTAGCCCAATATACATATGTACATGGTGGCCGCCGCCGCAATGCATGTTGCGTTAGCGTCGTTAGTTGCTTAGTTGGCTGGTTAGCAAACGAATCGAATCGAGTGCAGCCAACCACAGCGCATGTGTGTTCATTAGATCGATGTTTGCCTATCCCTCCGTACGTATGCATGCATGCATGCACGTACGTTGTATGTATATGCGCGTATTTACACTGAAGATGCCCACATGACGTAACGTATTGTGTTGTGTGGTTCGTATATCGTGTTCTTGACTGACTGACTGACTGAATGGCGTTTCAGGCGACTGCCTGTCGGCCGATGGTGTGCTCTCGCCCCGACCTCTAAACCTCAAAGAGGCAGCCGCGTTCGCTCATCGGGAAAGCCTCAAAGAGAGCCGAAACAACAGCGCCGGAGTCAAACAACGAAGGTCAGCAATCGCTGTTCAGCAGCAGCAGTAAAACCTGTAGAGTACTCGAGTACTTTCATCGTCTACGCTTGATATCGATCTATCTAAAGCGTTTTTTTAAGGTTTTGTTTTCAATCAATAGCCGAAAAAATACACGTTTCGTTGCAAAGTTCCTAAAACAGCCTAACTAACGGCGCCGCTCTGCGGCTGCTCGTGCAGTGCGCACAGTATAACAGTTCGCGCTTTTCTTCCGCTTCTTTTATCGCCGCGCGTCGATTTGACAGAATTGAGGCCGCCATCACTACAGTGATTAATAATAATAATAATAATAATAATAATAAAAACTTCTGTGGCTGGGGCAGACAGCGTAGTCAAACATCTTAGTAAACGCACATGTATATATATATATATATTCAAGAAAATGTTTAATCTGTTAACATCTAGTTTCGATGGAGTTGGTGGGTCATTTTCCATGGAAACGTATGGTTTGGAATTCGTTTTGATGCTACAAACTTAAGAAGAATATCCCTCTCACGACGCGTAGTCGTATGGATGTTGTTAAACATGTTTAACATCAGTTCCGTGTGTCTTTTCTTAATATTTACGAGAATATCGTGATCAATTTTCCTCAATCTCTCCTATATGTTGGGAATCAGGACGTCATCACACCTGTATGCACGTGTTCAGTGTACTTCATATTAACAGACGTCATTACGCCTAGGTTTCTGATCAGTTTTCTTCGAAGCAAGAGGATGGAGTGATTGTACTCTTCATTTCCGTGACCAAAGTCAAATACAACGCACTTTGCCACCGACAGTTTTAGATCGAGCTATATATATATATATATATATATTCACATCTATATACTAAAAACTTTGCTGCAGGTCGCGAACTAACTTCACGCTGGAGCAGCTGAACGAACTCGAAAAGCTCTTTGACGAAACGCACTATCCGGATGCGTTCATGCGCGAGGAGCTCTCACAGCGGCTAGGCCTTTCCGAAGCGCGAGTTCAAGTAAGTGCCAGAGCAGCTGTACCACTTTAGTTCTGTTGCCCGTTCTGAGTCCCGACGAGGCCAAGCCGGGCTTCATTCGCTTTCAGCCTTCAATTTCAACCTCACCCCGTCACCCCACTCTAGCTCCGCCCCCATAGGTTCCTATTTTGCTGCTCTTTTCTAGGCGTCAACCTAACACTACCGCTCCCTGCTGTGCCTCAATCTCGGGTATATATATATATATATATATATATATATATATATATATATAATCTTTATTTATGTGTAGCAAAAGATACATTTGTGACGTATATATATATACATGTTTGAAGTGCCCAGTCGTTACCCATTTCATTAAACGCACCACTCTGATGGACAGCAACTTATGTAATATGAGATGTAAAGCTAAACAAATGGGAAATAAAGAATGACTCTTTTTGTTCGCTATTATGCCGTACCCAAAGTCATATAACATACTCAGGTAATTTTTACAACAAAGTCAATCTAATTAAATTGTGCGTGCCAATCGTGCGTGATTTACTCACGAAATCGTTTCCTCACCTCAGTCTATGCTGTGGCTTTAGTGTTTTCGACTGTTCGTGGGAGTTCCACCAGAGTACTCTCAAGGTTGATCTGCTGGATGCGAATAGAGACTTTGCTCTAGGCGGCATCGGCGCTAAGCCTGCTAATCAAATTCGTGCTCGCGTAGGCAATAAGTGACGACTGACCATTCATCCGACAGCAATAACTGTCCTACCCGGCGACCCGCGAACTTGTTTCGCAGCATTAAGGGCTTGATTGTCTCGAGTCAAATAGACAAAGTCCTACGCTTTCCACGTGCAGTCGTCTGCACAATCCTCGAACGCGCTGCAAATTATGTCGCGCAGTCGCGACGACCTGTAGGCAGCTTTTGCATGCGTGGCATCTTTCTAGTTCCACATGATCCAATGTCGCAGCGTTGTGATATTGTAAAGTACGCAATTCTTTGCTGCGGATCAAGGCCAAAACGGCTGTCCTTCGTCACCGTGGCTGCTGTAGCTTCTTCCACAAGCCCAAGCGGCGGTCGCTTCGATGACTACTGGCTGAGGATGGCCGAGGATGAAGGCCGGGGTTTCAGCTGTCTGTCTGGATCGACTGTGGTGCGGTATTGTTTAGCTGCAGATTTTCTAGTGGCAAGACATTAGTAGCCCGCAGGTCGAGCCCGGTGGAGTGGTGGTGCATTTGTCTGCGCCTCGCAACCGGGAGAGACACATAGATGCGCGGGTTCGAGCCCCACCGTTGCACATTTGGATCTATGGGGCATGTCCGTCTATGAAGCAATGCGAAAAGCAGTCCCGTGAACGTTAAATCTTGGCTGAGGGTCAGCCCGAAAACTTCAAACTTTAAGCCCGCAAGCGGCAGTGTCTAATCCGCCTTCACTTGATCGGTGATCGGTTAATAGGGCGTTCGTTTGTCGATTTCGATCGTCCGACGAAACTCAAGACCTCTCGAATGCTGCTCGAGAATGTAATTTCGTGCCCGCGTGCTTTCGCCTACAAACGATAAAAAGCCGTCTAGTCGTAGAAGTGGTAGAAGCTCTCTAGGCTAGCAGAAAGAGCCTCAACCCAAAATCTACTCAGCTAGGCGACAGCAGTAAGCTTGCGGACTGGCTGGCGGCCTCTTTGTGCAGGCCTCTGAATGAGGTTGGCATCGGTAGGGTTTAGGGGATTTAGCGACTCTGTTTCTGCTGGTGTTGCTGTTGCTATTGCTGCTGATTGGCCAGTGCAGTCTAATTGAATATTGATGTTGAGCCTGGCTCTTTGACTAATCGACAAATCTCTCGGCGTTGTAGTATTTTATACAGTAGTATACTATAGTAATAGGACTAGGGTAGAAGTAGTATTCAGATCCGTCCGTAGCGTAGAATTAACCGTCTCGATTTCAACTGAGTACGCGGGACTTGCAAAGGACCGCATACAATTCACGTACGAAATCTTAACGCTAGCGTTCACCCTATCATTATTCGAAAGCGTCGCAAAATTGGCGTGCGTGCCTCGTATACAAATGAGAGAGGGAAGATAGATGGGGGAAAAGAGAGACAGGAAAACAGCGCACCGCACCGATTACACTGCGGGTATGCACAGAAGAAGTAGGTCATAAATGAATGCATAACTAAATTCAGGAATTAATTGATCAAGGCGCATGGAATGTGCGAAAAAGCGACGCATGATCAAATAGTGTCAATACAATAGTCGAGCAGTCGGAGGCCTCCGAAGCACGGCACGATTAACGCTTTAACGTGATTGCGGGAGAAGAAAGAGCACCTCAACACCACGAGTCGCCCTCAGCCGTAGCAGTTAGGTCCTTCATCAGTGATGACAGCACCATAATTATTACCACAGTCATCGTGGCCATTGTCCTCATCACTATCGACTTCACTTCCACTTCATTGCTCTGAGCTGAGCTACGCGATGGTGAGGTGCGAGAGCTCCGCAGCTAGTCACGCACTTCAGGTCATCAGGTGGAAAGCTGAAGTCACAGTCGCTAAGAAAACGCAGGTCGATACAGTCCCGGAGCTGCCCGAGCTTCGTATTCGGTTAGAGCTGAGATCCCGCACGAATACTCCTCATCCCCCCGCGCTTCAAGTTTTCCTTCAGCTGACACGCCGACAGCGGTACGGCTATTATTCTGCCACCACTTTAACGGCTTAACAAACGCGCTTTGGAATCCCGCTGGACTGGCCGAAGTCCGCGCCGAGCTCATCGGTCGGCGAGGCGCATCGCCACTCTCTGTGTGAGAGGCGCGCGCCACCCCTTGGACAAGTGCTTCAACACTTAATCAAACAAAGCCAGTTGTCGTAGCACTACCAATCACTGATTCCACTGTCCATTCTGCCTACGCGTCGCGATGTTCCGCCTTATTTGGGTGGGTGCTAATTACATTGTTATACACTCTTAGCACACACGGCTATCGACCTCGTAGCTCATCGGTTCGGAGGACAGATGACCCACCTCGGCGTGATCGCCACCTCGCGGCTGGTTGTTGCAGGCCTAGCTTTCAGTGTCGCCAGTTAACGGCCACGAACGAACGCGACCAATACGTAGTATCGTTGATACAGACCGTAGAGAAACATCTGCATCGTAACGGCACGTTCACAGACCATTTTTGCTGCAAAACTTTCAGTACAGATTGAATGTTTAGCGGCAGTTTTTTTCACAGCAAATTTTTGGCCCTTTGCCTCATTATTATATGTGTATAAGTTAGTCCAATGCAATTTTTCAAATGCGAACGTATAAGCCCAATACAGATTAACAACACTTTTCGCGCCATTGGCAGCTCGAAGTAGCCATATAGTATACCAGTAGTATACCAGTTAGACTGGAAGTAGCTTTGGGTCATGGCAACTGATGATGAAGATTATAGCGCGGATAGCAATAGGCTAGATAGAAAGCCTCAGTGACTAAAAGGAACAATGAGCCTTTGAGAAATCTCCGACATGATCCCAGACGCCCAGGCCCGCCTGGCCTCATGATATGCTGGCTCTATGATATGCTCTTCCTTTCTAGCTTTCCACTAAGCTCTGCAACAGACTGCAGCCTCATAGGCGCTATACAGTTGCGGCTGTTGCTTGCTTAGATCATCGAAGTAGGGCATCAATTTAATTCGAGTGCTCTGGCCCCTGTGCTGGGCACCCACCGTTATTTCGCGCGGGCGCGCGCACTGCCCTCACGGACCAGGTTCATTTAACTAACTGGGTTTTCAAGTCGGCTTCCCCCTTGCTGCTCCTCCTCCGGGCCTGGTCACACGGGGCAATATTTGCACTTCTCATAAAGACCGCGATATCGGGGGCCGCGCAAAGCTGCCGAGCTGGCTAGAGCTTGGCGTTGGCGGCCACAGTGGCTGGCTGTGCCGCAGGGCTCCAGCCTCCTCACGCCAGGTGGCTGTGCGACGAGCCAGCCCGAGGGTAGCGGAACAGGAAAACACTCACCTCATCAACAACTCAAATATATCAGCAGGATTCGAACAAATGCCGAATTCGTTCGAAACGCGGGCGAAGCGGGATAGGGGACTAGTCGTTGGTAGGCAGCAAACGCGCTCTACCGGACCGGAGCTTTTAGAACCTCTCTTCGTTAGAGTCCACCGGACGCGCAAGGCTTTCCTGTGGAAGCCTGTGGCGTCTCGTGCGCACAGTGGCCGATACGCGAATTACACGTTTTTGTTCGACATGCTCAAGCGTTTGGACTGCTGATGGCTGGCTGCTTCTTCTTCCTACTCGCAGCGTTAGTCGCTAGCTGTTCTTCTGAGGTGCAAAAATAACAATTTTAGCATTATTATTATTATTATTATTATTATTATTATTAATCTACATCGGTGTATCGACATTTTCTCTTCTTTTCTTCTCTCTTTAAAGTCAAGGTAGCCGGCCTCAAACCAGTGAGGTATATGAGATCAATATGAAGGGCATTGTACATAGATGTAAGCTCTACCCTTATTATAGCCTTTCTAAGAGTCATATGTTAAGGCTTACCGTCAACGCACATCTATATGTCTATACACAAAGATACAGACCTTGTTTCCTGATAAAATGCGAAACATATGCTATGGCATAGAAACACCGAATCAAACGAGAGGTCATCATGATACCAGCAGAGCGCCAATTGTGGTGATACCTTGTCGTGGGATCTAGTAAGGGTACATCGTGCTGTTTCGTCTGCCTTTAAGCGTTGCATGCTGGAGGTTGCAAGAACATATGTAGGGTACAATCCCCAACATGGCCACACTAAGAGAGATAGAGGTAGAGCGAGCAAAAGAGACAGCACAAGAACATCAGCATTGTCTTGTTATTGCCGGAATGGGGTGCCGGGGATCCCGGGGTCGTGGGCAAAGCGTGAGGAGGATATGATCAAACAATCGCATTGGAGCCGCCGACGTCCGAAGAAATCAGATGGCGAAGAAAAGAGGGCTAACGACGAAAGAGAAACGAGATCGAGCTAGAAGAACAAGCAAGAAGAATGAGGGGAAATACGAAAAAAGGTAGATATAGAGGCGGATGGAATGGGAAGGGGCACAATTGAGTAACTAGGAAGAACGCAGACGCATTTCTGACAGAAGGAGAGAGCGTGGGCGCGAGCAAGCGAGCACGCAGCGAGAGTCAGTCAGTTCTTCCTTCATAGAGAAACGATCTGGCAAATTGTGGCACAAGTACAAGCAACGACATAACGATATACGAGCAAGGAACAGAGAAACAGACAAAGATGATAGACATATATATACACAGATGAGAGAACGGTGGGCACGCAACAAGACAGGCACACACAGAGAGAAAGAGAGAGAACGAAAGAGGAGGAGGCGAAGAAATGGGAAAAGATCCCGGCATGCGTCAGGGCTCGTTAGGCTGGGCTGATTCAGTTAGCGGCCCCGGGGCCGAACGTGGTTGGGGCGGCATAGAGGATGGCGACCCAGGAAGAGGGGAGCCGCCCGCTAGGCGGCAAGCATGAAGGGGGGGTCAGGCACGCTGGAATACAGCCCCGAACGCGGCTAGTAGAGAGGAGGAGGAAGCGGCGGCGACGACGACGGCGGCCAACGGACGCGGATGGCGCACTGCGGGCGGCAGCGAGATTGGGAACAAATATAAACGATGACGGTGACGCCAAATTGGGAAAGGTCGGCGGGCGGCGCACAGAACAGCGTAGCGTAGCGTGGGCGCAACTAGCGACGAACGAAATCAACGGAACCACCCAACGAACCGACCGAGGCTTGCTACTGCTAGTGCAGCTGCCGCCGCCGCCGCGGCTACGGTTGGCTAATATTTGTTTAATATTTTGTCAGTCAAGGCGGGCAGCCGGGCTGGCTGGCGGTAGGAGAGCCGAGCCAGGCGGCCGGGCGAGTGGCCAAACATCATCAGCAGGAGGCAGCAGGAAGGAGGACGAGACGGAAGAAGGAGGAGAAAGGGCAACGCATTCACAATTAGGCTGTCGATGGTTCGACAGCCATTACAGAGGCAACAACAGAGGTTGTCGGTCGGTCGGTGCCATTGTCGTTGTCGTTGGTGCCGCCGCCGTACCCACACACCCGCGCGTACTACAGCATACACTCACACTTGTAGCATAGACCAGTCGCCGACATACAGGCGTAGCAGCACAACGTGAGTTGATCTACTACGGTTTCAAACTCAAGTAGAACAGCTCTCAAGCTCAACCTCTCTCTCCCACGCTCCCTCTTTCGCCCACGCTCCCTTCTTTATTCCTTCTTTCCTCTCTCTTTGCTTCGGCCTTTCTACCTCCCCAACTAGATCTCTCGTTCTCTCTATGCAATTGGATTAGAACGGAACGTACGTACGTGATTCAAACAACCCAGCCCTAATATTACCGCCATCTTTATTACGATGCGATTATTGCCCACGCCGCGAGCAGCCGCGACCTGTTCCTTCCGCATTCGGCCTCCTGTTTTTCGTGAATGCTGCCGCTGAATAGTTAGTAGCAGCCAAATAGAAGAGCAGTAGTACTACTACGAAGAACAGCCTGATTGATATTGGCAATACTAATAAGCGTCTCTGACAGAATTGTTTGACATTGGAACTGTGCCCATTCCATTTGTCAGAAAAGAAGGTCAGCATCCCTACAACAGTAGGTAACTGCCTACGACAGCCAGACTAGGCTGATGATGGCTGTCTTTCCATAGCCCTCTTGTAGACCTAGCTTTGTTGGATGTGTGTGTGTGTATACAACGAATTAACGGATTTCCGTTTATACGTTTTTCCGCTGCAACATCATCTCTCAAGAGCAAGACGTGAATGCTCTGGAAGTTCGATTCCGGTCAAGCCTTTTATATAGACGTTGTTGTATGTAGACACAAGAACGTTTGCGAAAACTTGTTTATGCAAAAATAGTCGCGCGTACGGTTCGTGTATGTTGCCAGGAGGATGTAACTTTGTACGAAGACAGAAAGAGAGGTGAGAGAGAGAGAGTAGTAGCAGAGTTTCCTACCGAGTGGTCTACCACTAACTGTGCTCACGATGTGTTCATGTAGAATAATCAATAGGGTCAGTGTTAGCAACCATATATATATATATATACCTGTATATATATATATATATATATATATATATATATATACCTGTATATATATTCCAACGAACTATATTCCAACGAAGGTACATTGTTCTATTCGAAAGTAAACGCCTCTGACTTTATTCACAAAGTTACTAGCAGTGCCTGTATATCATTGATAGTGCTTGTGTTCTGTTACCCCGAGGTAAGTGGCTGCTTCAGAACAACATTAAGTGGCTCTTCTAAGTACGTGGACGCCTCAGCTCTGAATCAAAAACTGATGGCTAGAAACGATAGTAAAAGGTTACAGCAGGTCGTAATGTTTGTCGGCTAAAGCGGCCAGTACGATCGGCCAGTCTTGTCTGTTCACTGTGTCTCGCCCCTCTAAAACGCCTTATTTCTGTGATTGCCAACGCAGGACTAATCTTATCATTCTGAAGTTAAAGCTAGTCTATATTTTATTTCATAAAAAAACTGAGAATGGCCGATGCTACAGTCCTTCTCCACAACAAGTTGACACTTGCACGCCTTTGTCACTTCGCGGAAGTCTTTTATTGTAAACGGATCATAGTTTGAAAATTGTGAATGGCACACTTAGTTGGTATGAGAGTGACTGCTTTCATCATTTTCCCGGTCTTTTGTCGCAAATTTAGCATCCCAGAGGCGAGACTCAAACGCCGCTATCTGCGGGAGATGTTACCGTTCTCTTAGAGTTTAGTGAGATTGTACCGTTCTCTTAGATCGTAGTAGTGCCGTTTCTGCCAATAAATAAACAACTGTTTATTGGCTGGTGCGATGGACTCTTTTGTTTATTTCATAAACATGCTTGGAGTTGATCCAGAGCTTTTGGTTAGCACTATCTTTAAATCAAAGACATTCATCATTAGTTTCAGCACAATATTTGCAGTAGAGTAGTGGAGTTTTTTACCAAAAAAGTGCTTTTTCGATTTTAACTAGGAGGTCCTTTACTAATATATTTATATATATATATTATATATATATATTTATAGAGAGAGTGACGGAGAGAGATGGCTTACGTTATGGCCTTGAGCAACACCCGCTCCGCTGTGCCATTATCCAGAATTTAATAATCCGTACAGACAGTATATATATATATATATATATATACAACAGGCACACCCGTTCGAGTAAAAAACGATGGCAACAAGCGAAGACAACATGAATTTGCATTATTGGCACAACGCTGTTGGAGATGCGGTCCTGCTGTCGCGCTCAAGTCTTGCTGAGTGGCGGAAGGCAGACTGCTTCCAACACCATCAGAGCGAAGCCAACGTACATTTGAGTTCGCAATTTTGCAAAGTATATTCACACTTCCACTCACCCGTCATAAACACAGTACACATCATTACGGTCTATGGTGTATATACCCTATATTCTTGGTTGTTGGGTTCAACGTGTGCCAAGGGTGGGACGGGCGGGAGAGGTCGAGGAAGAGTTAATTACTGGAGGTGTTCGTCGTCTGCTTCTTTTCGCCAATGTTTTGGCGTTTTGGTCTCTTTTTTCTTCTGCACTTTGCCACCATTGTGTGGCCTGTGACCCGTTCGGCCCAATTTAGCAAAGTCATCTCTCTTGAATTGTAAGTCGATTGCACCAGCCCGGACCAGGACACCTCCGCCCGCTGTCTCCCGAGTTGAAACTGGCGTTGCTGGCTGCTGCTGCGGCCAAATTCGTAAAATGTTGCTGTTTGCTGTGTTCCTGCTACTGCATTTGTCTTGGCTGAGGCTACATGTATTCGTTCATTCATTTGCTCATTCAGTCATTGCTCTTCGTGTATGTGCCGCTCCACCCGTTCGTCGCTGTTCCTTTGGATGGAAAACGCCCTATCGAGGCGTCATGGTACTTCAATCTGATCCTCAATTTCCTTCGCGCCCGGTTTTTTATCGTTATCATCGTGTTAGGGTTTGGGTTGTTGTTGTTGTTGTTGTTGTTGTTGTTGCTGCTGTTACTGGTGATTATTGGTATTATATATATATTATAATTAGTATTACAAATTTGTTTTAATAGTTACTACTGCTGCTGCTGCTGTCTAACCTTATTGGTTTTCCTCTACCAGAAAGGAGAAGAAACAACTCGCGAAAAAGATGAGAGACGCAACTGAGATTGCGTATCCTGCCGCACCTATCCTGCTAAAGGGTGCTAGAACGAGTCAGTTTTCAATCACGTCATTGCAGTAAGTAAAATCTCTCTGTATTTTGCTCCGTCTTTAGTATTTCTCTGTCTCTCTCTTTCTCTATGTATCTCTCTGTATACCTCGTTTGTTTTGTTCTTTTCCTCTTTATCTTCGACTCTTAAGTTCCGCCGATTTCAGCGTCAGCCTGGGGCAGTAGGTAGCAGCGGCAGCAGCTCCATTACCACCACCACCGCCGTGACATGACATGGCAACGCTAGCATGGCTGTGGCAATGTTCCAGCCATTCGTCGTAGAGGAAGGGGTCGCCCGGCTACACTTCGGGTACATCGTGTAGAGCGGTAGACGAAGAAAGTGCAACGAACGAGAACCATGAAGCCAGCGAGGACAGCGAACAGGAAAACGACGAACCGCCGCAGCGCCCGCAGGCCCGCCTCTCTCTCTCGCTCCCTTTTCTCCGTTCGAATTCCTTTCTGTGGTTTTCCCTTGATATTTTTTCGTATTTTCTCCCTTAGCTTACCAGTTGCTCATTCACACACTCTCTTCATTTCAATGTCCTCCTCATCCCCTCCTCCTCTCTCGCTCTCTCTTCTTAAATTTTCTCTCATCTTTTTGTTAAATTTCACTCTCTCTCTCTCTCTATGCGAATGGAAAAATATATCTATATGTATGTATGTATATATATATATATATATATTTATTTCTCTCTCTGTATCCATCGCTGCGGCTTTTCGTCTCGTCACTCGTTCGTCTCCTTCCAATGTCTGTATTCTACTTAAATCGGCGACTCGAAATGTGATTCCCATTTCATCCACTTTACGACGCAACAGCAGCAGCAGCCGCGGCGGTGTCGTTGTCAACTGTGATTTGCGACCACGACGACAACTCATTCACCAACTGGCCTGTTTTCATTCAACTTGCTCAACGCTTTCTTTTACCCCTACCACCATCGACTACTTTCCCACCTCGTGGGTGGAAGACAAGTGGGCCGCCTCGTAGGAGCCCAAAACAACGGACGATTACAGACGGCTACCGGGACAACGAGCAGGAGGACAACGATGATCATAACGATACAACCCCCCGAACGACTCCCCGTCCGTCCGCCACCATGCCATCTTGGAGCTCCTAGGAGCCTATCCAACCCGTTGTCCGCTGGCGTAGTCGGTTTTTCCTACAACTTCGACTCCTACTCCTATTAGGACTAGGTTTCCTCCCTGATGCTTCCGCAGCTGCTGTAGCAGCTACACTATAGGCAAAGACAGCGATGTAATATGTAATATGTTATATATATATATATCTATATATATATATATATATATATATATATATATATATATATATATATATATATATACATACAGAAAATAGACCTATATATTACACGTTCCATACATGTTCGTCTGCTGCAGCAGCAGCTCCTACAGCGGCTGCCGCCGGTGGTTTTGCAAACCTTGCTCTAAGCACTTATTTCTATCTTAGCCTTTTTGTCGGCCTTTCTTGTCATTGTTGTGGCTTTTGTTCTTGTTGTTGTTGTTGTTAGGTGGTGCTGCTGCTGTTTTTGTCATCGTCATTTTAGCAGTCACTGCCGCCTTGAATTACATCCATTGTGTTGTTATATATTAGCACCATTTAGACGGCGGGGCTGACCCCACCGGCAAACTGGTGCGGGCGAACTACGTTCGAAGTCAGCGGCGAAGCTCCGTGCCTTGCCAATTCTTTTCGCCCTGTGGCTCAGGCGCGAAAAAATTACCAATAAAGGGGATGAGGTCGCGCTTCGAGCGCTCGAAGTCTACGGGTTAAGTCGATTTGGTTGTTGTTGTTTTCGTCGTTGTCGTCGTCGTCGTATTCGTCTTTACTCACCATTATCTCTGTTGTCGTCAAGCTGACAAAGCCACTGTAAGACTCATTTCGACTATATGGCGTCGAATAAGGCGGCCAAAAGAAAATGATGATGTATACAGGGAAATCAAGTCAGAGAGAGAGAGAGAGATAAAGAGTAAGCGAGAAGCATAAGAGCACATTAAGGCCAATTTGGAAAAAAATTGTTAAGGGGAGCAAGGAAAAGCAAGAGAAAGATAGAGGGAGGGAGAGTGGGGGCTGAATAGGGTACAGAACACAAAGTAGATGAATATACGTCGCATAGGAAAGAAATCTAAGAAAAGAATTCGAGTTGTCGAAATTAGCTTAATACGGCACATGGACGGGTCGTTAGAAATAACGCACATATCGGGCCGGTCTGCAAAAATCATGTTCGAAGGTCGAACGGAATCACGGTAAGCGGAAGTTAGTTGCTTGCTTGACTCGGCACATGCCAAAATATTGCCGTACACATCGGATGGGCATGCCACGGTCGTCGTATTCAAATATGTGAACCTGCGCAGATGTAATTGTAGGCCGCGTGGCGATTTCTATCTTATTTGTTTATTAAGCACACGTATCTATACTGCTACCATGGCGAGAGCTCTCTTAAAATGCTGCGTGCTGATGTGGTCACATTTTGGTCAGAGCAATATATCTCAAGCTGGGGCAATTGCATTTTTCTAGTCTTTCTCCCGACTTAAACTACTCGCGTTCGGGCGGTAGCAGGTTCACGTCGTGGACCGGTCACTCTTAGCTTGCTTTTTATGGTTTCAAATTTAGACAAGTTGAATGCCGGAGCAGACTATAGTCGAACATTATGGGACAACAAAAAACGGGGAACACAAATATCTTCATGAAAGAGATGGTGCATCGCTTTCTATTATTGTTGTTGTTGTTGTTGTTTGGTATTATAGCCAGATCAAGGAAAGCCTCGCGACAGTCGACACGCACCTATTCCGACGCCGTTTGCAACCCATCCGTCGCCATGGCCGCTTTCCTACCGACAAGTCTATTGCAGCAAACGCTGAGCGTGAGGAGATGCCTGATGAGCATCTTTAACCCACTCCGACGGCTGTCTTAGGGATCTGCCTCTGCTGAAGCACCCTTTCCTCAGCATACACTCCCAGACGACGTGGTGTTTCCGCTGAAGAGTTCCGCAAGGAGGCTGTTCAGCGGCCGCAAGGAACTACCTTGGTGTCTGAATGGCATCACGCCCTCCTACCGTCTCAAGTTCATCAAGTTCTCGCTAGCCCTTTGGTCGCCTCTCCAGTGCGTCCTAGCGAAGCTCTGCCACATCATCGCCGCGTGCAAAGAGCTTAAAAATATCCGGGACTGATCGCCCAGACGAAAAAGATTGGTAACTTGAGGCTCATCGCTAAACGATCTATCTTCAGAGGGTTGGCAATGATTAAAGAGAGAAAATTGCCCTCAGGAGCATACAACGCGACTCGGACAGCAGCTAAGATACAAAAGTTGGGATACGATACGAAGTCAGGAGCCGAGGCTCCCGTTCACGCTACGCGCAGCTTTCTGCCGATGACATCCAGGTGCACGGCTGGCAAAGCTTATTTGAAGAACACATTTAGCTCTCACCTTCGAGGCCCGATGCTTCTTCATGTCTGTGAGCTTGCGTCTGTGCCTTACAACGTACATTAAGACCGGAACGCGGTCTCCGGCTAAACGTCCGACCGGATGACAATCTTGGTACCCGCCTTGGTTTTGACGTTTTTCGCGGCTCAACCATGCTCCTGTAGGCATACACATGGCTAATGCAAAGCGTCACCATGCATCCATGAAGCAGGCACGCCACAACGACATAAATAATGTTCTTATTAGAGCTTAGGCGGGCTTTGGCGAGCGCGTTGGGCGGACACATCCATGTAAAAATGAAACATTTGGACAAGATGGCACGCACTATCCTGACTCCCTGGGCCATGAGGACACTGGCGAGCTGGGACCAGTCGATTCGGAACACTAATGCGACAAGCGGTGCGCTCAAAGCGAAGAGGGACATTCGTCATTGCGAAGTCTTGGGGAGCGAGCGCAATATGTAACACAGACAATCGGCCAAATCATCGAGAAGTTAAACGGAGACAAACGCTCTACAGCGCTTCTGAGGCTTCTTATATATATATATATATAATATATATATATATATATATATATATATATATATATTAGGAGTTAAATCTGTTCATTTACCGGCTGACCAAAATGTGATAACAAATAAATAAGAACTATTATCATATAACATATTAATAGAGAGATATAGATATAGAATATAGATATATAGATAGATAGTATATTATATAGATAACATATATATATATATATATATATATATATATTAAGAGTTAAATCTGTTTATTTACCGATGAAAAAATTGATAACAAAATAAATAAGAACTATTATTTCATATTTAACATTATTAATATATATATATATATATATAATATATATAGATATATATTATAATATATATATATATATATATACATATATATATATATATATATATATATATATATATATATATTAAGAGTTAAATCTGTTTATTTACCGGATGAACAAAATTGATAACAAAAAATAAGAACATATATTTCATTTTAACATTTACTAATAATATATATTTTCATACAAGAACTCTTACAGCCTTTAGTGGACTTAGCTTAGACATTTTAGAGATCATACTAAATCTTAAGTGACCGCTGCGGCAAGGGAACAGGTAATGCTCCCGGTTTCTTTAGGCGGCCCTAGGTGTGCCGGACGCGGTCATGACGGCAGGACCTTGCAATCGTGTCGTCATTGACCCAGGCCGCGGACAGGGTTAAAGCATTATTGGACAGTGATGGGTGGGACGCCTATAACGGTGAACTTCAAAGACTGACTGACAATATGTCGTTGTTATTTGATTCTCCTCCCGACGATAGGGCCAACCAGGGCAATTGGACAACCCCCCCAACAAGAAAAGCGACTAGGAAACTTGATTAATAGAGCACCGTCTGTTGCCGTTAAAGCCAGGCTTCGAGCTGTTAGTAGTCAAGGGGCTGGGGCTTGGCTACATGCCTTACCATGTCCGCGAATTGGGACTCTGTTGGACGACGAGACCACGCGCATAAACGCAGGCTGCGGCTTGGTGTTGACCTAGTCGTGCCCCACTGATATCGTTGTGGTGATTTTGTGGACGCGTTGGCCCATCATTGGCCTATCATGCGCGTTAAGTGCAGGCCGACGAGCACGTCACTCCGCTCTAAATGACACCTTTAGTCGCGCACTTCGGTCTGCCGGCTTCCCATGTGTTTTAGAGCCCCCGGGTCTATCGAGGGATGACGGAAAAAGACCTGACGGCCTGACTTTAACGCCCTTTGAGCGTGGCCGCATGCTTGCTTGGGACGCAACTGTAACCGACTCATTAGCCCCTTCGATGGTCGGTGCAGGTGCGGACCGAGCAGGTCATGCTTCCAGGTTAGCTGAGGCTAACAAAGGCAGGAAATATTCCAGTGTGGATTATCCGCACGAATTTTTGTCCGTTGGCGTTCGAGGACTATGGGAACTGCAGGCCCCCTTACACTCAAACTGGTTCAACGCGTAGGCAGGGAGCCTTAATCTTTCAACAGGAGACTCGAGAGCATCCGAATTCTTGCGTCAGAGGCTGTCGCTTGACATCTAACGAGGAAATGCAGCGTCTGTTCGGGGCACATTGCTGAACTGGGCTAACCCTGGGTTAGAGAACCCGTAATCACACGTTCGCACGGAGACGATTGTCCACTCCAAAGTGCTAACATAACGACTTATATAAATAAAAGAACTTTATAATATATATATATATATATATATATATATCTATATATATATATATAATATAGAGGGAGCACGAAGATTAAGAATGAGATCCCTAAACGGAAAAGAGCTTTTCTTGTTTCTTACTATCTTATAGGCATAGGGTTACCGCCATAACGGATGCGACGCAGTTTTCCATTTGCTGAACGCAGATCACGATTTAGTACCGTTTGTTCGGTATATGTTCGCTAATACGAGAGTGATCTTTCATTAGAATAGCCCAACCATTCCTAACAGCACGCGGAAACCGAGGAGAGATCGATCTGCATGTGTTCGACGAGTGCAATAATGTTCGACCATACGCTGAGTTGCGCCTCGGGCTAGACAGGGCAAATTGTCTAATTTTGTATTCAGTGAATGTCCTTGTCTGGCAATGTGTTCGTTGGCGTGTGTGCCTGCGTGCGGATCGCTACGATACCGGACTAACGAAAGATCCGTAAAATTCGCCTTACACAAAAACAAACAGAGGTCGTCCTCTGTCGAAGAACGACTGCAGTTCAGGCCGTGGCTCGAAATGAAGTCCTGAGCCGATCTGTAAAAGCAGCCCCCTTCGAAAGCAGAATTTCACTGATTCCAGATGACCTAGGGGGAGAAACGGTACAATGTACCTACGTGTGCTACCGAGACGTACATAAATATGGGTATATTTTTCTTCTCTACGAGCCACTAACAATCTACGGTAATTACACGTTCTTGTATAGCAATATAATAGTAGCGGTCGTTGTAGAAATAATGCAGTTTAGAAACTAAAAAAAATATATATATATATATTTTATATATACAGGGATGACAGGGTAAGAATAATCATTGCAGGAGGACAATATAGAGAGTTTCCTAAGAGATAGGAATAGCAAAAAAGGGTTTATATATCAGCACGCGAGTGCTGTGTTTGCTTACCATATAGTAGTTTTAGAGCGGGACAATAGCGAAGTTATGGAAATGCTGAATGAGTGTAGAAAAGCAGCGGGAGAACTTGCATATTGTTCAATGCAAAGTAGCGCAATTTAAATATTTGATGGGAGTAAGGAAAGGAAGCTAGTACTAGAGGGAAAGTAATTGGAATATCTTAATTAGCACAAGTATCATGGGGTGACCATGAATACGGGGTTTTGATGTTTTGCAAATGCCACTCTAGTCCGTAGCGCGGGGCTTTATAGGAAGTTAGAGGGAGAACAAAGAGAAA
>QVRM01002757.1:0-32486 GCA_003439945.1 Dermanyssus gallinae
GTGCTGGGGCCTGCCTACAGAGACCAAACCACGAAGGAAGTGGCTCTGCGAAATATGCGAGGGCACCGCACAATCACCATCTCAAAAATCCACCACCGCGCACTAGCATCCATCCACAATCAACTGTCAGAGATAAAAAAAAACGCCGTTGCAACTGTTCCCAAAATGCACGATGATATTGCAGCAATTACAACAAAATGGCAGAAATGACTGCTAAAGTGAAACAAATTGACACCATTCAAGAAGACCTGCAGAAACTAACAGAGCGGTTCGACAAAGTGGAAAAGCAGCCAAACAATTGAAAGCGATGACAGCCAGCCGCTTTTGAAACTCGAACAGTCCCAGTAATTGCGGGATGTTGTTATACACAACATCCCTGGTCCTGCCAAGGAGTCGTCCTGCCACGACTGCTAGACTAATCAAACAGCTGATCAGTGTTGCTGGTGTTGACATCATTTCGTTAGTGAAGGCGAGGAGGAGAAGCTACGTAAAAGCCACAGCGCCATAGTAGCCACACTCGACACTGAAGGAAATGCCCGCAAATTCACCAGACCACTTACCGTCAGCGGGGTCTTCCAAACCGCACCAGGAACCTTAAACAGCAACAATGAATCCACCGGCGGCAGCAGTAACAGCGGAACAGCTCAAAAACACCATCACAGCCAGTTCTAACATCGCCCCGCAACTATACCAACTAAAAGTGGCATGCAATAAACTTAAGAGCAAATATAATATACACACCAGAACAAACATACACAACTGCTCTATCTATATTAAACATGAGTCTGGAGAGGAGACGCAGATTAAATCACTGGCTGGATTACAAGATTACACAAATATTATAGAAAAAAAACGGGAAAACACAACCGCAGAGAAAAACGGAGAAAAAAGACCACTTGAAACCACACCTACAAAAAATTCAGACCCTAAGAGATTGGAATGCTGAGAAGACAAATTAAGCACCACGACAGACTGTTACAGAGACTGTAAAATCTATGACAATACATCTTCTTCTATTTTTCTCAACCAAGTGTAGTCACGTTTCGACAATTGATATAACCACATATTCGGGGATGTTAGCACATGCATGGAAGAAAACGTTTCATGTCATCAATATTAATTTAATAATAGTGTAGGTATAAATAAGGAAGCCAGTCAAATATTTAGAGTTTATTTATTGAATATCAGAAGTATTTCAGCGAATCTCGACCTCCTCCTGGGAAGTGTTGTCAACGAAAACAGCACACGATGCACTGGTCCTCACGGAGACCTGGGGCAGAGAAGACTACCTTAATAGCATACATATAGATGGTTACAAGAGCTTTTTTTCACCTGAGAGCAAAAGCAGAGCAGGAGGAGTTGCATTATTTATAAACGACAAATACTATACGACTCAGGTAGCAGTACAAATGCAAAACGCAGACATATGCTCTGTAAAAATAACATTAACAGACACAACATTACTACTAATAGGTATCTACAGGTCACCCAACAAAAACTTTTCATCACCAGAACTGTTCATTGAAGAACTACAAATGATGTGCAAATCAGACAATTCACAAAACACAATAATTCTTACAGATTCAAACATTGATGTTAGCATATTATCAGAAATCAGCACGACGTACATGGACACCCTGTCAGAAGAAGGTTTTATATTACAAAAAACATACCACACAAGAGTTACGGCAGATAGCGCCACGACAATCGATCATGTACTGACAAAAACGAGATCAATCGATGTTGCTCATATCGAGTTACAAAGTACCAGAGGTGTGTCTGATCACCGTGCTATTCTGCTAACACTAGACATAACATCAACCACATTTAAACAACAGAAAAACCGGACACTATCCAACTCCATAAACAGCAAGAAATTTGCGAATGAGGTGCGGAAAATAAAGTGGATCGATTTATTAGGTCATGAAGAGAACCCAGAAGCAATATGTAAGATCATCCAGGCCTCACAACAAACATTCCAGCAAAAAGCCACATATTATACAAAAGAAGGTCATACACGCGCAAAAAAGACCATCCTCAAGCCGTGGATAACATCGGGAATACTAAAAAAAATGAAAGAAAGAGACAGTCTTTTCAAAAGAACTGAAATAAACCCAGGCCTAAAACAGAAACACAGCCGGCTTAGAAACCACATTAAGTTACAACTAAGACACGCAAAAGATGCCTACTTCAAGCAAAGTTTGTTGGGGACAAGAAAAAAGACTGGCGAGTTATTAACGAATACATAAGGGGCCACCGTCGCGCCGACAAACTTGACCCAAATACACTGTCGGTATGTGAAAGCCTACCGTCAATGAAAGAGAAAGTAGAAAAAGTCAACCTGCACTTTGCTACAATCGGTGAGCGTCTGAGTTTGTCAACCGGACAAACATCGGCCAAGAACAGCCTGCCTACATACACCTTCAACGAGCCATTGCGCTCTTTTGCACCGGCAACCAAGGAAGAAGTACATGAAGAAATACAACACCTAAAAATTGATAAGGCATCAGGAATACGACTACGTACAAACAACATAATTAAACAGTAAAACGAGACATTCACATATATCGTCTCGAAACTAACAAACGCTATATTCTCACAAGGGCAATTCCAATGGCCTTAAAGGCGATCGGACTGGTGCTCATACACAAACAAGGTAACAACAGATATCGGCAACTTTAGACCCATATCTTCGATATGATCTAAGATCATATCGAAGATATGGGTCGATAAGATGTTAGATCCATATTAAGCACTATTGGTAAGTTAATTGAGAAACTAATAGCCAAGGATAAAACAGCACCTGCATAAAAACAACATATTACACAAAAATCAGTTCGGCTTTAGAACTGGCAAAAGTACACAATCAGCACTAATAGCAATACAGGAAATGATAGCCCCGGAAGTAGACAAAGGAAACCGACCCGTGGCAGTATTTCTCGATCTCTCACGTGCATTTGATACCTTACAACACAATCGTCTCCCTAAAAAAGATGTTAAATATGGGAATCACTTCGCGAGCATTAAACGTTATCGCCACGTATCTTCACTGCAGGAAACAAACTTATTCATATAATAGTGATTCTTCAGAAATAGATCTAAAACCCTTCGGGGTCCCCCAGGGAAGCGTGGCCACTACTATACATACTGTACTGTAATGATATTTTCCATTTACACGACGAATCACCAAATATATCTTCGCAGACGATACTGCACTCGTATATAAACAAAACCTTTACCACGACCGACACCATGTTGAACATGGGCTGAGACAGGTAGGAAACTGGATGAAAACAAACGGGCTTGTAATAAACCACAACAAGACAAAATGTATACACTTTGAATTATATATATATATATATATATATATATATATATATATATATATATATATTATATATATATATATATATCTTATCACTAAGTTAACCGTAATCTTCAACAAATAGATCCTTGCATTTCTAAAACGCTACTACATGAAATGCATTAACATTATTTTAATTAGGCAACTAAGTTACGCAGAAAATTAATATCTCGTCTGACTAGAATGTCACAATCAACACACACAATGCATGATCATCATATCTCTTAGAAGCCCATTTTAATGAATGTGTGCTGTTCATATAAGATACTTTTATTAATATTAATATGAGTTCATGTTTATATATATATATATATATATATATATATTTACCGTAGTGAAAGTAGAGAAAAAGTATAGAAAAAAGGCGGGTTGAATGGTTTACCGTATTATCTGCTTCAGCTAAATGTATGCTTTCTGAGGTGCATATACTCGTATTACGGGTAACATGAAAAATAAGTCCTCGGCACCTACCCATTGTGCGTCGTTTCGGAATCCAACCCGGAACTCTTGACATCAGATTATTCCAAGCCATCTTAAATATATTTCACTTTACTAAATATACGCCCGCTGTCTATATATATATATATATATATATATATATATAGGCCTCCTGGACGAATGCGTTGCAATTGGTGGAGCAATAGGTGAACGCCAGCTCGGCTTTGCTACTAGAAGTGGGACAGAAGTGGCGAGCTATGCCGCACGAGCCTATCTTCAATTAAGGTCAGATGACAAAGACATGATCAAACTAGATATTCAAAAAGCTTTCAATAGCGTTCGACGTGACGAAAAACGAACTCTTTGCGTCGGGTTTATGAATATCCGCCTCCTCAGTCAGACTGATAACCGACCTTCTTTCAGACTGTATCAGGGCAAATAAAACCAACCCCCTCAAGCCCGCGCTCTGAGGTATTCTGGCTAGCCTTGTGTTTTCGAACCCGCAGGTTTGTATACCAACGACTCCCGTCGACTTGACCCCAACAGCCTTTGAGGGTGGGAGGACACTCCTCTGGGATGCTACTGTGACTGACTCTTCAGCACCTTTAATGGTCAGCCACGGCGCTGCCCATGCTCGTAATGCCGTTTCGCAGGCGGAGAGAAATAGGTGTCGGAAGTGTGCACCTATCAAAAACTCCAAGCATTCTCGACCTTTTGTCTTTGAAACCTAAGGAGGCCAGGTAAAATGACTAAGGGAGTTATTACTAAAGTATGCAAGTGTCTAAGATTTAGCCACAGGGGGCCTACGCGCTGGTGATTTTTTTCGACAAACGCTTCCACGGCGGCACATTGTCCAGGTGGTCGACACCAGTCTTAACCTAATGTAGTTTTTTGTCACGTTTACTGGGAGGACAATTGTTTACACCCCATTGTGAGTGAAATAAAATGTGTTTTTTTTTAATTATATAGATGTCGAGCCCGGCGACGTGGTGCATTCGTCTGCGCTTCGCAACCGGAAGAGACACATAGGTGCGCGGGTTCAAGCCCCACCGTTGCACATTTGTATTTATGGGGTCCGTCTATGAAACAATGCGAAAAGCAGTCCTGTGGACGTAAGATCTTGGCTGAGGGATATATATATATATATATATATATGTGGGGATTGCCTGTATTCGGCCTCATCAGGCAAGCTGTTGGCCAGAGTTCCCGGACTTCTAGTAATTGAGATGTTGTCGGAATTCTATATTGGGCTGGCTGATACGGGCTTAACTTTGCCTCCGCTGCGTTGTTCTATCTAATAGGTTGGACAAACAGGTCAAACAGAACCTTGACATAAAGCTTTGGGTCTTCTCATTAAATATTGGATAACAGAATTCTCTAGGCCATATATAGTGCGACTACTACTACTGCGATTACCACCACTCGTTTTTTCTACTAAATCCGGCGACTATGAAAGGCGAACAAGAGACAAAGGATGGACCACCATTGTCTAGCTACATGTTCCTCCCCTCTAATACCTGCCTGTACCGTTCACTTTCTCATTTGCCCAACAATTGTCGTCTCCTACCATAGACACGTGTAGAGTTTTCTCTTTCGGGCAAGGACGCCTCGGGAACCAGACTAGCCTTGGGGAACAAGTCGTTCTTCTGCTGCTGCTGTGGTGGTTGCTTTTTCCATGTAATTCCTGAGCCCGGCCTATACGCGCGGAGAACGGGCAATTCTCTTCCCCACGGCCAAAAGCGTGACTGCAAATCTCTTTCTCTGCTTGTCTCGCGGATAACGCGGTTGCTTGCGTCTGATACTGGTAAATTTGGCTATATATATATATATATATATATATATATATATATATATATATATATATATTATCGCGGTGTGCTATTTTGCTACATCGAGGTTTTTCTTGGTAGTCAGTCGTTCTTTCTTCTCCATCCTGGAACAGCGAAATATTAGTTTTAAGAAGTTGAACGACGTTCGCAGATGCTTATATAGGCTTTGTTACCTTGCTACACCCTCTCTTTTCATGGCGTTCAAATGCCGAGCTGTCCTAGATGGGTGTGTCAGAGCAGTGTCAGATTCAATGAGCATGTTACGGTGCGACAGTATAGGTGGAATTGTGCCTTTAGAGATCTGTTTTACAAGGTGACTATTTATTGTTTGCTTTGCATTCACCATGTATTTAAAGTAGGCAAGTGAAATACATTGTTGAGCTATATGGTGAACGCAACGTGAGTTAAGGCTGAAACTAATCGGCAATATATATATAGTACTCGCCACATTCTAACCGCTACATTATTAAGTGTCATTACTCTCATAGTGTGCGTTACACATAAACTATTTCCATTATAATAGATACAACATTCTAAGAAATTATTTTATTAATAATAAATCTACACGTTTTTGTTTCCAATTCAATATCGAGAAAACAATGGGTCTATCCAAACGAACTACTTGCCTAGAATGCAGGTTATTCACAATGTTCGTTAATGCAATGCATTTTGATCAAACAAAGAGTTCAGTTCCTTTGATGACTGTTTTCAATGCTAAAAAATCAAGTTTCTTTTGGAGCGGTAAAAAACATCTACACGCAATAGCAACATTTACTAGAACGATAGATTTGGATCTGTACCACAGCGTTTATCTTATGAATCGACAGCAAAATTTCTTCAAAGATCAATATCACAAGATTGACTTGGCGGCCGCATAGCAATAGCCATACAATATTGTACATGGTGCGCGTTAAATCTTGGCTGAGGGTCAGCTCGAAAGCCTTTTTTTTTATATGGTGCGCATTGGGTAAACTTACATCGTAGCTAACGCCCTTCACAATAAATGCCTTAAGCGGAGTGTTTCATATAAAAGATGCCGACCGCGATACCTGCGCAATGTGTACTCTTATTTTTAAGTTGTTTGATATGAGTAAGCAAAGGTCTCCTATAGAACGCCTACCCGGTATATATTCTCTACTAAGAGTGTAGGCATGATTTAAGCGAACCACATTCGGGCGTGCACAATTTGAAATGGCAAATTCCATGCCGTCTTCAAAGGCCCAATGGGATACAACATATATGTTGGACGTCAGAAGCTCACAGGCAATGCAATTTTTAACATTTGCTCATACCTTTAAGTATTGGAATACAATTTATAAGACATTATATGTAGAATAAAAGACTTGGTACAGAGACAGCGCAGAACTACGAGAGTAGCCATTTTCTAAAATAGCAGCTGTTGGTCTACCCAGGTCGACTGCCAGGCCAAGGTGGAAATATATATATATATATATGTGTGTCGTGGGCCTGGGCTCAACTCACTCCCCAGACCTGACTTCTTGGCAAAACCAGGTCCAGGAATCGATAGGTCTAGCATTTCTAAGAAAACTATCGAGATAGTCTATGATTATTTTCTTCATGGCGACACACGCGATGTTGGCTTGCGAGACAGGCCGGTAATTTGTGGCAAGTTTGGTGCAGTCTTTCTTGAACAGTGGTGAGGAGACGGAGAGGCGGAACGCTTTCGAAACACCAGGCTCGGCAAGTCAATCACGCTTAAACAGCACTGAGATGGAAAGTGCAAACGCACCAGACATATTCTTAAGCAGGCTTGGTGTAACTGACGTTTTCAGCGAACGTGAGGCTAGTTTAGATTCAACCAGCAGTGCTGCGAAAGTTAGGGCTGGGCGCTCGGTATTCACCTCAGCAGGCAATGACCCTTATGTCGTGGCATCAACGCGGCATTGCCTACAGGAAAGCACGACGCAAAATAGGACCTAGGGAGTTCAGCCTGACGTGGGTGTAGATCCTGCCCTACCAAGGCATCGTCCCTAAACCCTGGCGCTGCCGAAGGCGCTTATTTACGTAATTAACGAATTCGCGCGCATCGCTGCACTGCTGGTGGAATCTAGACTAGGCTCACGTTCGGTGAAAACGTCAGTTACACCCAGCCTGCTTAAGAATATGTCTGCTTTCTCTCTAAGTGCTGTTTAAGCGCAGACCTGCGGGGTCTGGTGTTTCGAAAGCTTTCACGCTCGTCAATGCAAGCTCTTTAACGTTAAAAAATCTGTTCAACGGATATCAATTACGTAGGCCACGTGATCCAGGCAATTTGAATGCTATAGCGAATGGTAGAAGGGCTGCAGAGAACAAAGCCAAAATTACTTGCTTTCTGATCGACAATATTTGTACTTGTTTTTGAGACATGAGTTGACCGGCTCCGTCGATAAAGCGATACGGTGGGGTTCAAATATACAAATTCAATTCAATTCAATTCAAGTGCTCCTTTATTGTTTTCAAAGGGAATATAATTATATACATGGTTATTCACAAGTTGGTTATTCAATATATACAATGCACAATATAAGACGCATAAAGAAAAATGAACCATATACAAGGACGCAATAGTATCAGTGCGTGATATATATGTAAAAGTAAAGTTTATAATATTATATCACGAATTCATAGTTCTCAACATTTTCGCCATCCGCCACGAAAACATATTGTTGATTCGGTCAGATCGTGCAACTATTTTTGACGATATGGTTTGAGTACTGCGCAGATTGTTGTTTCAAATATTAAAAAGATGGGGAGTCTATTCGACTGAGATATTCGTGCGTACATTTAAAATCTGCTCTCGAGTGTCGTTCTGATATAGGTAGTAAGTCGAGACTGCTACGCTCTACCTTACATCTCAATGCAACACGTCGAAGGAATTTAGACTGAACTTTTTCAATTGCATCAATATGTTTCTTTAAATACGGCCGCCAGACTTCACAGCTGTAGATGAATTTGGGAAGTACAAGGCTATTATAGAGGCGGATATAAAACAATGGACATTCGATAATAAAACAACAAAATATCATGTTACATATAAGACTAGCAGATTGAATGGTTTGCGTAATGTGAATGTTAAAATCTAGCTCCGGTGTTATCGTTACCCCAAGATCGCGAATGCTATTTACTCTGGGTATCTCCTGTCCATCAAGTGTGTAGACGTGGCCCTCCTTCAGACACATAACAGCGCATTTAGGGACCGAAATGATCATATCATTTTTGACGCACCAATCGGAGATGGAGTCAATTGTTTTCTGTAATATTTCCCTGTCAGCCTTTGTGCCAGATGGCCCGTAAAGTTTAAAATCATCTGCATATAGTTTGTGCTTAAGGGCTCCGGGTATAACGTTTTTAAGATCTAAAATGAATATACAGAATAACAATGGGCCCATACATGATCCCTGAGGCACGCCCGAGGGACACACCCCATACTGACTAAAACTGTTGTTGACCCGCACACAAAACCTTCGATTCGTTAGATAACTTGATATCCATAAAACAGTGTGCTTGTCTATAATTAGGTCAATTAGTTTCTGTAAAAGTTTAAAATGGTTTACTCTGTCAAATGCTTTAGAAAAATCAAAGTATATACAATCAAATGCTTTCTTTTTGTTAATATAAATAGGCCCAATCTTGAACCATTTCAACTAGCTGCGTTGCTGTAGATTTGCCCTTAGTAAAGCCATGTTGCTGCTCGTCAAGCATTTCCTCAGACTGCATGAAGTTAAATATGTGATCCACAAGTAATTTTTCAAATAATATACACGCTATTGATGATTGTGCCACAGGATCCTATAGTTATCAACATTCGACTTAGATCCTTTTTATGTACAGGCGTAATTACGGATTGTCGGAAAAAATCAGGCACAACACCTTCTTCGTAAGACCTAGCATAAATTAATGAGAGCGGCTCAGTTATAACATGCGCCACTCTTTTATAAAATAATGGAGGGATACAGTCTGGGGTGAGGCTACATTTAGATGGGAGTTGATTTATTTTCTTTAAGATATTATATTCCGACACAAATAAATACGGACATCTTGATGGCGTTGGTGACGAGAAACTAAGTGTTTTTGTTGGACCTGGTTGGGCCACGTAAACAGAGGAAAAGAAGTTTTTGAAGGCATCTGCTTTGGAGATGTCATCAGTGATAACCCGTATTGCTTGTTTTCAGTGCTTTTATATCCTCTTTACCCCTTAAGCGTTTATTGGCATACCTAAAAAACGACTTAGAATATTTAAAATCGAGATTGGATTCTTCCAATACCCGAAGCCTTCTGCTCGCTCTACGCAGTTTGGTCGCAAACCGCGGACTCGCATCATTTTCAATAAGTGATTCTAGACTAGAGATATACTCACGAAGTCTAGTGTTATTTTTAGACTTGCCGGTGCGTTTGGGAATAAATTCCTCGATCACAGCGTGCATCTGAGAAACAAAACAATTATACATATCATCTACGGTATCACAGTTTAAGGAATATATGTCTCCACGGTACAAGTGACAGTTTTTCTATGATTTGGTCGTAATCACCCTTAAATAAATTATACCCTCCCTTCTCAATAGGGGGATATTCGGAATCGAATAAAAGATTAAAAGAGATCGCGTTATGGTCGGAGGGCATCGGGGATTTAAAAACAGATATATCTTCTATTATACCTGGGTCGGTTGTAAGAACCAAATCAATCAATGTTCCTTTAGGGTCTTCGTTTTGTGTAAAAATTGAGCTTGATTCATCTGACAGATGACTGTTTGTATGATTAGATAAATCACTTGAGTTTGTAATATATTCTGGCCCAACCTTGTCGCTTGAGTCTCTTACATCCACTGGAGGACGCGTAATTTCAGTCACTTGCTGATATAAACCATTTGTTATACAGGCATTTGTAAACGTAGCCTCCATGGTTTGTGAATCTAAAAGGGACACATTTTCCCAGTCAATTCTTGGAAGGTTAAAATCGCCTACAAATTAAAATTGGTTTAGAACTATCACATATATTTTCAAAAGAATCACATATTCTATTTATGCGATTCTTGCGCTCAGGCAGCGATCCAGCATTTGTAGCATAAAAGCATGCCATCCTGACTGAACACGATTTTGAATACACGTCAAGCGCTAATGCTTCAATATCATCATCTAATTTGACCTCACAAAACTTAAGCGTTTTTCTAACTAATATACAAACACCGCCTCCTCGAGAGCCGCGATCACACCGGAGTACTGAATACCTATCATCACAGCTTTATTCACTATTTGTAACATGTCTTTCCGCCTACACCTAACCACGTTTCAGTTATAAAAATTAAATCAATATTATGTAAGGCGGTATATGAATTGAGCAATTGAACCCGATCGTCCTTTCCAATCGAGCGTGCATTGAAATATAAACATTTTAGAGCGCAGGTAGCCACGGGGGGAGTGGGGGAGGCGGAACTGCTGGATTGAATGGGGCGATTAGATTCGATGGTAGAGGGGGAAAATGATGCCAATTGTAGACCGGAGGTTCCGAGTCGGAGGGCTGGATGATTTTTAATGGATGCTTGAAATGGGACTTTATTTTCAATTTTTGTGGAGCTTTTATATTGTCTCGAAAATAAGAACTACGTTCCGCCATTTTACGACCGTTTTTAAATGATGGTTGTGTAAGATTCAACTGGACGGCTATGTCCAGGTGGTTGGCTATCTCGCGAGAGATATGTCGAGCAACCAACCGAGCACCATGAACTCCAAAATGCACTCCATCAACATGCATATTTGTGGCTTTCTTTTGAATGTAACTAAAATCTTTAAAAACAATGGTACTCATGTCGAATTTGCATCTTAATTGTTGGTTAATATACCTACACTCCTCTTCATAGCCCACTGCAATGGGAATGGAGCAGACAATTAGTCGAATATTGTATTTGTAGATAAAACTGACAAGATCATTAAGCGCACACTCAATTTCGGACCATACTTCGGAAATTGAGCAACCTTGTCGTGCAGCACTATTTATCACATCATTAAGTCCTGAATGGAGAATGACTAGATTGAAGCGGCGAGTATCACGGCGCAATTTACCTAATGCATATTCAATTGTAGTGCGCATAGTTGCCCCTCCATGACTATTAATATCGCAACGTTTTGTCATTCCCGATGGCGTTCATCACAAATGTCCTTAACGCGCTTTACATTCGAGCTGCCAACGACTAAAACGCCTCTGGGCAGTTCATGATTCATTCTCATTAACTGCTGCGTGCCGTTTGAATTAGATATTTTCTTCTTGTTCATCTCTCTCCTTTTCGATTTTGTTTCGTCTTCTATTGTTGTTGTTGTTTTGTTCAGTTGTTGATGTTTATATATCTGCTGCTCCTCGCGTTTATTATGCCTCTTCTGCGCCGCCCGTCGACTTTTCGCTGTCACCAGCTTCCACTCTCTTGTCGTCGTCTGCTCTCTATTTGTCATCTCGCTATTCTTCACAATCCCTCCACCCCCACCACTTCCCTCAGCCGTCGGCAGCAGGGACTTGCTTGTTACGGCGTCCACTTGCAATGCCACTCGTGCTGGGGAAAGGGAAGAGGTTGATGCCAGTTCTGCTGCAGTGTCATGATCGACAATGACAGGACTTTGCACAATAGCCGATGCTACACTGGCCAAAGTGGGCGGCATCTTGGTTTGGGGGGAGGAGGGGAAGCCAGCTGTGTGCGCCTTACAGCAGGCTTTAAGGCTGTTCAATTGAATAAAAATGGTCTTGAATTTTTCAGCGTAATTTTTGTCGGTAGTTAAAATCATATTCTTAAGATCTTCAAGAGCATTTTTAAAAGCACACAAAGTTTTACCAACAATTTCACAATAGTTTTTATCACAGCTGTTCTGACTCTGCTGGTCTCCCACAATGTTTGAGAGATTTGTTTCCAACACTTCCTTATTAATTCTTTTCTCACAATGAATGCATACAAATCCATCGCACTTAGGTTCTTCCACACTGAACAATCCACCGCAGTAAATACATGCGATGGCTGGAGTAATACGCGGTGCTGATGGCGTTGAGATCTGTTGTCGCCGTCGTGTTGAACGGTGCACAGCTGGCGTTTCAAAGTTAAAACTCATCTCCAAGGGAAGACGGGGTGTTTCTGGCAGTACGCCCAGCCTCGGTTGATGCATCATTTCACAGAGATATCTCAAAAACACAAGTTCTCACAAAGCACAATATGTCATAGTTTAAGCACAAATTTGAATTAAAATAAAACTAAATCTATTTAAAATAAGTTTAAAAACAAACAAGTATTTGACTAGTGCAAAGTTTAAGATAAGACTCTCGAGCTAGCACCTGCAGATATCCACAAAACTGCAGCAACACGATGTACACGCTTTCACAGTAAACTTCTTGAACACTAACTACATTTATAAAAAGCACTAAAATTTGATAAAATCGCCAAAAATTGATAAGAGCAGTCTGTGGCGATGCACACCGGTCGAAAACTTGCTAACTACTAACTGCTAAAACTTGCTAACTAAAAAATTGCTTTTTTAAAATTTGCTTGTTCACCTCGACTACCTTGTGTTTCAGATCTCAAGACCGACCGCTGCGTCTCAGATCTCAAGCTCAATGAACTCAAGAATAGTAGGGAGGTAAAGTTGTCCCTTTAAACAAGGCAGATAGTCTGGGAAACAGAGAACGAAATTCCGCTACTCTATGATCGGCTGCTACTTCACAATTAATGCAGGATAGCTGCAAGGAGACTGAACATTTTCGGGGACACTCCCGTTCTCGCAAGAAAGATGAGACAATGCCTCTAGACGTTGAATTAAACACCGCTTTTTAGTGTACGAAGATAACATATAAGATTTGTGATGGATTTGCAATCATAAACAAGCAGACCAGCGACCAGATAAAGATTCGTTTGCAGGGATTACCCCAAATCGAACATTAACCAATGTATGCTTGTGCATCATTGACTTAAGACAGCCTATACATAGGAATACATTTAACAACCACAAAAGGTAAATCCTAAAACATGGGTCAACCTAATTTATTATACACAATTAGGTTTTATAGTCGTTTTGAAATCGTTTGTTGCAACAGATTAGTAGTAAACTGTCGTTAAATAGCCGAGGCTCAGGCTATACGCAAATCTGTCACAACATGTGCAGAATAACCTACCCCATGCTAGTTGGAGAACTAGGAACCAGAGTACTGCGTGTTATAGGTGATTTTTAACTACCTTAACCCCAAAAAAATCTCTCAGACTAGTCACGCAGGCTGCTAGTGGCGCATGTGCATCATGCATTCCCGAAACCTCCCAGAAAAAAAAATAGCTACCGACTTAGTAACAGTCCCTTGTATGAGGTGTGGTTATAAAGCTGAATTAAGTGCTTCGCCTGAATCAATGTGCACCTATCCACACCTTGAGTAATAGGTTATAGTCAACCTGATTAACCTGAATATTGGGGAATGATCATTTTGTCGTGGCTCGGATTTGCGCAACGGGTCAAGTAGCAAGATTTAGATAGTCCTACCTTATGACAGCCAGAGCAAGCCGACTAAATTAAGGCTAAAAGTAAACCGAACCACAGATTATAATAATAGCAATTTATCAGTAAATTAGTATTATTGTAGGCAATCCGTCCCCTATAACAAGTGCATATAATATATATAAAAAAACTAGATATGTTATATATATATATATATTATATATACATATATATATATATATTGACCGTTCCCTTGTCGTGTTCATAGGGTTAGCGCTGCTGCGCCGTCGTAGGATTAGGGTTTCAAAGCTGTGCGTTGCGGTGTACAGAGATGCGGCGGGTTGTCCTACCGTGCATAGGCAATGGCGGGTTTTAGCGTTCGCCAGTGTTCGCCGAGAAAGCGATTCATTGGGCGGCTTGAGCCAGAAGACGTACCTTCGGCCTTTGGCTAGCTTTTCCGCGAGAACTGGATATTGCGTGAAAACCAGAAAAACCAATAAAATAATCAGAGAGACAGAGAGAGAGCGAGAATAGGACACTCTAGCCTTGGCTTTTGACTAAACGTAATACACCACCATCGTCTAAAGAATCAAGGCATTCATTATCACGTATTATAATCAGTCACTAACACGCCGCGCTGGACTGAGAGTATCTTACGCTAGCGACCCATCCTACCTCCTATCTGGCTTAACACGTACAAGTAGCAAGATATTACGCGACATGTCACACGCAGCATGTCCGCCGGTTTACTCTACATAGCCGAGCTGACCGGTCAGAGTAATCCGGATGCTTTCACGAGATGCAAGCTATGTGCTTATACGCAGGCTGCCTAATACCGCATGTTGTGTACATGTATCGTTAGCTGTCAATTACTGGCCACTACCAGAGCAAAGATTAAGACTAATCTGTTGCATTATCTGTTACATGTCCTCCCTTCTGAGAGCTCACTGTGAAGGTTTGCTACCTCCGATTGATGTCAGCAATTCGATACGCTTTCTAGGTTCGTTCCCGCTGCAATATACATCGAGCACAGTCATATAGTATGTATGTGGATATATGTAGTTGCAAAGTGATGGCCTTAGTAGTCAAAAGAGTCTAAAACAAGTATGTTGGATTATGTCTAAAGCCACCCCTCCCTGACGAGTTCCGAAGTAATGGCCTTCACAATTGTGTCGAGAAAGTGACATCAAAAAAACAGACGCTGAGAGGTTTTAGCTTAGTGTCTCTTACACAAAATTGCATGGTTGTTTAGACACTCGTAAAATGTTTACGCTAAACGAGCTTAACGTTTGAAATTAACCAATGCTTCCCTAGAAGCTAGGCACTTCCCGCAATCTGTGCCGCAATATCTGCAAACATACAGATTGTAGAAATGCATTATCGCACCAAAGCAGTAGTGTAGCCATATGTATTATATATATATATATATATATATATATATATATACAGTCACTGAAAAAAAATATAGGGCCACCCATGTTTGCCACCATTCACGCATTTATTATAACCGATTGTGTAAAGATCATAATGATACATGCTCACAGAGTAACAGCGGATACTTTTATCGACATTTGGAGTATCGGGTTACCTTAAAACACGAGATTTCGACATTTGGCACAGCTACGCTGCGAAAAAATTATAAAGTCACCACCAAGATGCATGTCTTAGCGAGTAAATTGAGTGGAATAACAACGTTTGGGCTCATTTCACGGCACCTAACAACTATACTTAATATTCAGTGAACTTCCCATTACGTCGGATAACTTCAAAAATGCGGTTTGGTATAGTGTTGAACAAATTTTGGATGACGTCCTGCGAGAGCTCGTCCCAAGCCTTCACAATTGCTTTGTGTAGTTCTACCTGGTTCGAAAATGGTTTTTCGTCGGTGTAAACCTTTCGGGCGAGCCAGCCCCATACATTCTCGATAATATTAAGATCAGGTGAAACTGCAGGCCAGCGTAGGACCTCAATGTGGCGTTGTTCGAACCAGCTTTCGATCAACTTAGCAGTGTGAATCGGGGCATTATCGTGTTGAAAAACAAAGTCGGGTCCTCCCATCAGCTCAAAATGTGCGGATTGCTCTTCTAGTAGATCCCTATAGCGCGTCGAATTAACACAACCGTCTAAAAACACAATCGG
The DNA here is from genome assembly GCA_003439945.1 of Dermanyssus gallinae. Taxonomy (NCBI): domain Eukaryota; kingdom Metazoa; phylum Arthropoda; class Arachnida; order Mesostigmata; family Dermanyssidae; genus Dermanyssus; species Dermanyssus gallinae. Next base: position 16,222 of record QVRM01002757.1, read on the forward strand.
CGACCTTGTATAATACCCGACAGCGGCCCAGATCATCACCGAACCGCCACCTGAGTGCCGTTTTGACAAAAATTGTTCTTCCTTGCGCACATCGTGGAAATAATAGTTATATCCATCCGGTCCATCACAATTGACCCTTTTTTCATCCGAAAAGAGCACTCGGTGCCATTCAGTGGTCCATGACATCGTAACCTGGGCAAAGTCGAGACGAGCTTTCTGATGCTCAGCGGTCAATCGTGGTTTTCTCTTAAGTTTTTTCCCATGAGCCAAAGTGTCTTCCTGAGGAGGTTTTGCACATTTCGCACGTTCGTTTGCACACCGGCCGCCGCCGCAATTGCCTTTGCCGAGAGCGCAGAGTTCGAGGCTATCTTCAAAATTGCGCGCTTATTTCGTTCCGAAATGGCATTTGGACGCCCCGGACTCTTTTTTACGCCGTATTTTTCACCCAAATTCACGAAGTTGTTCACTACTTGGCGAGAACGCCCCAATCGACGGAAAATTTCCCGATTAGAGAGGCCGACATCCTTATAAGCCTTGATTTGGGTCTTTTCGTCACTCGTGAGACGCCGACCCAAACCCATCGTTTCAGCACAGAAAAATTTCTGGTAGGAGGTCTGCTTTCGTTTCCGTCGAGCCGTGAAATGAGCCCAAACGTTGTTATTCCACTCAATTCACTCGCTAAGACTATGCATCTTGGTGGTGACTTTATAATTTTTTCGCAGCGTAGCTGTGCCAAATGTCGAAATCTCGTGTTTTAAGGTAACCCGATACTCCAAATGTCGATAAAAGTATCCGCTGCTACACTGTGAGCATGTATCATTATGATCTTTACACAATCGGTTATAATAAATGCGTGAAATGTGGCAAATATGGGTGGCCCTATATTTTTTTCAGTGACTGTATATGTGTGGGGGGCAGAAGGTGGAAACGGCTTGGAACTTTGACGTTGTGAGCGCGCCCCTGCTTGGACTCCGACGCGACGCACAATGGGCAGCTGCCAAGGACTTGTTCGCCACCTAGCCCAATACTTTGTTGAAAGATGCGTTCATTAGATAATGATAGTGATCGGAGAAGGATAATGGTGGTTCGACAAAAAATACGTTAATTGGAGAAAGATTATTTTGAGTATTAGCATTGACCTCCCCTATACCGTATGTGCAACTGAGGAGCGACTGAGTGCGTAAGGCACTGTTATGACTGCTGTTCGTTTTACATTACTAAGCGAGAGTAGCTCTTTCGAAACCTACGACTAGAAACTCTCTACCACGACCTTATATAGGCTCTTTATAAAAACCATAAATTCTCATCTATTAAGAAAAATACAGAACTTGTCTCGGAAGCGAAAATAACGGCCCCGTAATGTAGAACTCTACATATCGAGCAGTCTTAATGACAAGTAGCCAGGTAAAGCAAACTCAAGCAACTCTTCAAGAAAAAAAATAATATAATATATATATATATATATATATATATATATATATATATATATATATATAAGAAAATACAAACGTGTCGACCCATAGTTACGAGAGAGACTGCTTTTGTTTGTCGTCTCCCAGGAGCTACGCAGATCGAAAAGTGGACAAACTATCGGACTCTCTTAGACAATTTGTCAACAGCGTAAGGCGGACAAAGTCACGTTCTCGTTTGCCGTAGTCTACCGCTAATTTCTTAACGTGGCTTTTTGATAAGGATCTCCGCACGTCAACCATTTTGACTGACTTTTGGCAGCGGGCGACCGCACGATGTTGAAACGATCCCTTCCCTGATAACCTCGTCCGACATCCGACATCGGAGGTAAACTTCCGAGCCAATGATGTCGATATCGGAAATTGGAATCTTTTCCGCACACTTCGATCGACAAAGAGGTTTTGCCGTCAGCTCGTTTGTTCCGATATGTTTGTTCCCTATCAAAGTCGTCTTCGTCGTCGAAGACTCGCGCGCAACGGGCTACCAGTCACTGAGTGACTTTTTCGCGTCGCGAAACCGTTGACCCAATATGACAGAACGTATCATACAACTCTTTTTGCTTTCACATTAGATCGTTATTAAAGTTTAGGATTAATAAAGAAGAGAGAATATTGACAATAATGGTTGGTGTATTAAATTTCGTGCGTGTTAGAAGTCCGCACACCGTCTGCAGTGCGTCTCGTTAATATTAAGATGTAGATATCGTCATCTTGTGAGAAGAGGGTGTATCTGACGGCGCGGCCAGCGTGCCACCTCCGGATGCTCATTACAGTGAGTAAGATCCTAGATCAGTACTCGACATCGGACCGTATGCTAGTTACTCAAAAAAAAGTATGTTGCGGACCTTCTATAGCAGCGTGATAGTATGGGTCAGATTGTAAGACGATTTTACACAATAATATGCAAGCTTCGACGAGAGAATGGTGGCATACCATTTACCAGGAAAAAAATATAAAATGTTGCCAATATAGCACGTATTGGTTTGCATACAGTAATGTTAGTAATCTAATAGTAACATTATCCGCATTCAACGGAAAATGTCGGGTAGGCCCTACTTAAGCTCCAAACGATGTGCAGCCCACAGCAGAGATTGTAAACAACGAACGACAAGCCAGAAGGCCGCAAGCGGAGCACACAACTCCGCTTAGAATCAAAAATATAAAATTGTCTACAGCACGGCCTATGTTTGCTGCCGTCAATGTTAATGTACTGCGGACCTGTACGCGGGTCTTTGCACTCATGTCATGCAGTCTTCGCCTATCAGTGCACGCATTGACAGCTAGAGTTTGTAAAGTTCTTTTACAAAGCAGCGGGAGTAACTGAATAGAGCAGATAATAAGTGTTTTAAAAAAATCGTAAAGCATATGTTTAAGGAAGAGGGAATCGGTCCGATAAGTTGTAGCTCGAGATTTGCTCGTCGATACAAGGCTGCCTGCTTGTGACTTCGTACCGCTGGTGGTACTATGCAATCGGCAGATTGGTTCACATTCAGTTAGCTTCAACATTGACTAAAATGACCAAGTTTAAGTAGAGTTGAAACACCTGGGCGGCTCACTCTGGTGGTATGCGATGCATTTCTCAGAACTCGTTTGAAGCGGATTTATTTGGCTGTTAATTGGTGTCACAATCTTTTGTATATAATCAAGAGTACAGAACATACTTAACATCGAACGCCCATTACCTTGAGACTATGTAAAGGATTGCCGCCTGCGCAATCTTCCGGCCACCGAATTCGGCAAGAGCTATTCGGGTGCACTAGCTCGTCACTTTCCATGTGTCTTATTTACCACACAAAATTTTAGGACTGGTTTATGGCTCCGTCACGCCCTCCATTTCCGTCTGTCGTACTTTTTCCAGAAGTAACACCCGACCTATCCGGGTCAACCTACTCAGCGCACTAGATATCGCGCTCCCGCAACCAAAATTGATTTGAAAATTATGTACTTACTAATGTCAGAGCATCTAGTGCACCTCCTGTTGCTCGTAAAACTACGGCCAAGTGCCTCTTTGAAAAGTACCAATGTATGTGTTTAGGCAGCATAAGGCTTTGCGGCATGTAATATATATATATATATATATATATATATATATGCAGGGTGCATAAACATATGACTTCTCACTATACAGCTGCATAAGTAAAGATTCATATAAACAGAGTGTCCGGAAAAGTTCCAACAATTTTATAAGAAATTGTAGAGCTCGTTAAAGCAAACACATAACTTTTTTGCTGGACAGCTGGTCAGCTGCCCAGACAGGCCGCGATCCGCGAGCAAACAGTCGATTAGCAAAAACAAAGGGCACTCATCACATCGGCTCTAGTCGCCAAACCAGACCGCCAGCATAGAAAATCGGCCCTGTGCCATAACAGGCCAAAGCAAGAGAGAGATGCCGAGAGCGAACTGAAGAGAGCGGCCGAGCGAGTTAGGAGCGTATTCCCTGCTGAAACAAGCCTCACAGAGCCCCCCGAACCGTCCCACGTATCAACCGACCGGGAGGTCGACGTGATTGCCATTACAAGCGAAGCCGTTCGGAGCGGGAACAAGGTGGGCTGAGTACGAACGACGCTGAAAAGACGCAATTTGCCTGCCTAGCATCGTACGGTAGCGTTCACGCTGTAACAACAGCGATCATCATAGTCCGCAAAGTCTATACAACAACAGTGTTGACGTTGTCGACGGGGAGCGTCACTGGCATGGCTGGAGTTATCGCGGCCGCGGCGGCGGCGGGGCAGCCAGGACGAAAAGAAGAACGTAGGGGTCATTTTTGTTATTTTTTTGTCGTTGGTGTTGTTGTTGTTCTAGTAGTGTAGTTTCTACCAGTTACAACGCATTTTCTCGACGTCGTTGTTGTTTTTGTTGCTGCTGCTGTTTTTGTTGTTGCTGCTGTTGTTGCGTCGTTGTCGCGGTTTTTCCACCCCTGTTTCCACAACGTGCAATACTGCTTCTCACCTTATCGAGCGCGTTGGTAAGAGTTGAGCCGTTTAGTTATCGTTTAGTTTTATGACCTTGTGGGAGAACTCGGGAGAACATACGAGAGAGCGAGAGAGAATAGAGGGGAAAAGGGAGCAGAACAAACAATGCGGCACGAAATTAAGTTAAGAGAAGGGAAATATATATATATATATATATATATATATATATATATATATATATATATAAAGAGAGAAATAGAGAGAAAAGGGCAAATTAAAAAAGAACAAGCGAGAAAAGAAAAGCCAAAAAACAATATATGTACTTCCACACTGACTTATTGTTGCTGCTGTTGTTGTTGTTGTTGTAAAATAGTCAGCTAGGCTTGGTTTGCTATGAAAATATAGAAGGCCACACCGGCAACAAAGCTAGTGAGACGCAACCGAGCGGAAGCGACACTCACAAAGATGGAGTCCGTGCGGCAGGCGGTATTTTGGTTTGCCTTGGAAATAGCCAACCTTCGCTGCTAGCGGCTGCTGGTTCGAAACAAATGAATGCACGACCGTGAACGACGACGAACGTCAAGAGGAATTGGCAGCATTAGCAGCGTACGGGCAGCGGGGCGGAGGGTGGGGTACCAAGAAGGCGCCGTCGGAGGCGGCGAAAGAACGCTTTTGCTCTCCCCGCTTTTGCTGACAACATAAGGCGGCGCTTACGAGGGTGTTCGCTTCTGGCCTGTTTGCTGGCGTAGCCGTCGTGACATGAGATCAAGGCAGCACGTACGTGCACCCGAACACCCGAGACAAGATGAACGTGGACAGAGGAAGATCACAGACTGAAGAGAACAGACGGAGAAAACGAAACGGCAAACTTTGGCGAAAAAAGAAAACTAAGGATGAAAGAAAGGAGACCTGACAAGAAGAAGGATACGACACACACCTACAGGTAAATAGGCGAACACACAGGTAGTCAAACACACTAGCCGACGTGTCGTAGGCAGGCATACTGGCTGGCTGGCTGGCTGGCGGGGGTGGTGTCCGCCGTCACTTACTCACCCATAGTAGTCATTTCTCAACGAGTTAGCAGCAGCTCGGCAAAATGACTAAACAGCAGCGACTCAGTTACCGAAACATTATTCGAATAACGAAATCCTCATTATGCCTACTAACCTAAGACAACTGCGGGGTAAAACTAGCAGTAACTGTACTACAAGAAGCAACCACTACTGTTCTACTAGCTACTAGCTAGTAACTAGTAACTACTACCTACTACTGTTCTACTTAAAGCCGGTTACGCGGTGTTAACGGAATTAGTGAATAATGCTACTTACTAAATAGACGTGCATGGTTGAATTGTTTGGTTGTATTCAGCACTTGATTACTGCATAGTGAAAGAATAGCTAGGGTATGGCCAGAAGCTGCATGATTCTATGTGTATATGTGTACACTTCACTGGCTCGAATGCTGACGATTGTAATCGTAGTTGTGACGAGCAGGAGGATTGTTCCGCTGGCTGTGACGGCGGCGCCACCATGATCCTGTAAGTTGAAACGTATGAACACGAAGGGACGAATTTCGAAAAAAGTAAAAGGAAGCTGGAGCGAACACAAGTGGAAGAAGCAGAAACAGCGAGATGGTTAAAGGGGAGGAAAGACCACAGAAAGATGAAATATCTTTTAGATAGAGTGTAGAGCGAGACAGGGAGCATACGCTAGAGATGTACACATAAGAACAACAAATAAACGGACGTATAACAATGTCGGCAGCAGCAACAACCGTAAGAGAGGGATCGACTACCTAAGCACGGCAAGGAGTAAAATAAAAACGGAGAATGATAAAGAAAAATTCCAAAAAGGCGATCAACGCGGGACGGCAAATAAACCTCAGTCTCTGCGGGGCAGGGGACAACCAAGACTACTGTTGAGCTTCTTCTGTGTGTTTGCTATTGTTAGCGACAGTTGACTGTAACGATTGTGATGGTCATTCTATCGGCAGACAGATTCGTAGACGACTGTGTCCCGCGCTTGCTACCTACTCCCATCCCCTAGGGCTTGTCCAGGGTCGTAAGCGGCGCCAAAAAACCCCAGAGACCGATGATCGACTTTGTAAATGTATATATACATATTCATGTACGTGTGTCTGTGTAACTATGGTTAGAGGGATGCGGCAATTTGGCAAGGTAGATGGGCGTTTGTGTGGCTTCGCGGGACGTGTTTTTAGGGTACATCGAGAACTAGGACAACACTAAACCTACCGACAGATAAGGAGCAGAAAACTGACGAAAAGCAACAAACGAGACAGAGAAGACAAGTAAGGACAAAGAAGACAACCTAGGGACGTAGATGTAAAGAAGGTGCATATAAAAGGACTGCATCTTAGGGGGAAATTGGAGATATGAAAACAGGAGGCCGGGGTACGACGCAACGATGGATGTACGAGAGAGAGGGAGGCGAGACAAGGGGAGAAAGAGACAGCCGGAACGTAACACCCCCGACCTTCGTCGTCTAGCGGGGGAGGGGGGTGAGTCCGTCAAGCCGCCCTAGAGAATCTAGCCCTCCTTGTTGTCACCCTTTGCAGGGCGGGAACACATGCTGGCCCGCTGCTGTGATGGCTTCTGCAGGAGGCGTCATATTTATCATCATCAATGTCATCGTCGCTTTAGCCATTGTCATCCTGGTTCTCGTCGTGCACGTCGGGGGGTGTTGGTGACCATTTCCCAGCGCAGGAATGCCCCCTGATATCGATTCCCACTGACCTAGTAATAGAAATGGTAGTAGAAATGGTAGAGGGGTGGTAGTCGTAGTGGTAGCAGTGGTACTGGTAATGGCCAAAAGAAGACGATCGACAAAAAACCGTCTGATGTTCTGCGGCATAAGTATATCGTGTGGAATGCGGCCCGTGTCCGGCGCGCGTCGTTTAGCGAGTGTTTTACTCTACGAAGCACAACACCCGTAGCTTTACAATGGCGGTGACGGCGACACGACTCTGATTATCATGGCGACCTCCTGTGCCACAAGCTGCTATTGTGAGAGGAATAGCACGATTATTGTATTAGCAGTAGTAATAACTTGCTAGACTGATCGGGTAATCGCTGCGACGACTCCGACCACGGACTATAGAGTCACAACGCTTTATCGTGCCGTTCCGATGGTTTGCGCTGTTGTGCATGAAAGTGTATATATATATATATATATATACGTATACGAGGTGTGTTCAAAAAGTATCGCGACTTTTGTGTTTTTTTCAGAAATTATTCATTTATTCATGAATATCTATTTTGTCCCCTTCAAAGTAATCCCCATGAGATATTATACACTTGTGCCAACGGTTTTTCCAATCTTCGAAGCACTTCAAAAATCCATTTTTTTTATCTTGTTTAGCTCCTCCTTCGATGCCGTCTTTATCTCGTCAAGCGTAGCGTAACGTCGTCCTTTCATGGGCCTCTTCAGTTTAGGGAACAAGAAAAAGTCACAGGGGGCCAGATCTGGGGAATACGGTGGCTGCGGCATCATTAGTGTGTTGTTTTTGGCCAAAAACTCGCGCACAAGCAACGATGTGTGAACTTTCACATTCGACCGAACTTGGCGCGCTTTTTTCGGTCTTGGTTCGTGCGGCAGCTTCCATTGAGATGATTGAGCTTTGGTTTCCACGTCATAACCATAAACCCACGATTCGCCACCAGTTATGACCCTCTGGAGCAAATTTGGGTCGTCGCGGACAGAGTCCAACATCTCATTAGCAATGTTCATGCGATGCTGTTTTTGGTCGCAATTGAGCAATTTTGGTACGAATTTCGCGGCGACCCGTCTCATGCCCACATCATTGATAAAAATCGAATGGCACGAGCCAATCGATATGTTTAGGTCCTCAGCAACTTCTCTAACGGTGATTCGACGATTGGCCAATACCATTTTCTCCACTTCATTAATTTTTTCGTCTGTTGTTGAAGTGCTCGGGCGTCCGGCACGCTCTTCGTCGTTCACATCTTCTCGGCCTTCTGAGAACATTTTGTACCACCGATAAACGTTGCTTCGGTCCAAGGTAGCTTCTCCGTATGCCACAGTCAACATTCGGAATGCATCCGCGCACTTAATTTCGTTTTTCACACAAAATTTGATACAGGTTCTTTGATCCATTTTTTTGAATAGGTAAAAATCGAAGACGATCCAAAACACGTGCAAGCAAAGCAGCTGTCAACAATTAAGTGAACATTCAAATGGCCGAGCTTGTCGGCATAAGTGAGAGACATGAGTACCAACATAACGCCACAAAAAATCGAAATTCGAATATACGTAACCCGCGAAAATTCAAAAGTCGCGATACTTTGAACACACCTCGTATATATATATATATATAGCACGGCACTCATACACGCATGGACAACGCTAAATTGGTTACCAGGGAGCTGATGTCGCTTTTGCAATTATCTCTGTCCCTTGTATCCTATGTGGCAGCTTCGTTTCCCCCTTAACATTATCCCCTCTTTAGCATGCTGTGTGTTCAATAGTACCAATGCATACGCGTATTGCCGCGAAATAATTCACAAGGTTCGTGGCCATTCGCGTCAAAAACCATCTCCTGGACGATGTAAGAAGCATACGGTCAAGCTCGTGTTCAAGCAGTACACGTTGGACTTCGTCGCTTTCACGACCAGTCTTCTTATCTTTAGCTTATTCTATAAACATAACACTTAAAAACATATATATATATATATATATATATATATATATTTGCAAGGGCGGATCGAAAAGTTCTCATACAAATGTATAAAAAGTGTATATTTTTTCGTTGTTCGAACGTTGAGATGTGTATGATTTTCGGTGGCTCACGGTTAGTACGGTGTTGCCTGGTTTGTAAGCCCCTGTTTAACTTGACAGCGGCCCATTCGGATTCCCTTGCACTTCGCCTGAGACTAAAAAGTGTTTCCATTAGCAAACTGTGAGATGTTGTTGAATTACATCGGGCTTCTGTGTAATGTGGTTTCCTTTTGCTCATGCGCTATAACAGTCCACGTTGCGACTACGGCTTCCGTCGCCGTCAATTTAGATGGAACCGCTTAGATAATCGGCTGATACAGCGAGCCTGCGTGCGCCGGTTCGACAGTCATGAAACAATATTTCTGTCTTGGAAATATATATATATATATACTTGGTGGCATAAATATACGAACGCATTGTGAGCGAATGTGTTAGGCGACCACAGACCCAACTGCCGTTGCCCGGCGAGTTGTGCCTCCTGGTAGACAGAACGTACGCGCCGGTGAACTTTACAAGCTGTCGACGATATATCGAGACCGGCCTAGCGGTGTGAGTAACAAACCCGCGGGCGTTAAGCGAAGAAGGCCGGATGTCGGGGCTGAGTCAGTTGTTGATGAGGCATAAGGGCATAAGGGTATCACTGTTGTTACAAGCGAGAATGTGACAAAGGTTGTCATGCCGGAGAAAAATCAGTGGGATTAGCTGAAAAATAGGTCAGTTAGAAGCATTCGGGGTATTTAGGGTTCGACTAAAATACAACAAGAATTCTGACGGGGTTCGGCCGTCTTCAACAAAGGTTCGATTTTGCGAGTATTCAAAGCAATTCACGGTCTGGCGCCGGAGAATCTCGGGCAACAACAGCAACGTCTATATTCACGTTTCCTCCATTGACGTTGCTTATAGTCTTATCTCACGCCTAACGTACTTCCTAGCGCTGCAAAGGGCAGCAGCAGGTAAGGACGATACCTTCGCTGGAAGGTCTACTTCGTGTGGAGGAATCTCTTGGCATTGTGCCGTTAATGCCAAGGCAGCAGGCACCCCAACTGGTACTCCTAGGTTGCCTAGGCCCGGGGCGTTAACCAGTCGGTTCGGAATCAGCGCGTTTTAATGACCAAATCCACCGTCGATATCCTAGTAACCGCCTTTTGCTAGGGCTTGGTTTCGTTTAAGAACAGGATTTAAGGTGTCTGAACTTGGCCCACGGACTGTTCGTTGTTTGGGGGATTAAAACAAGCCTCTCCAACAACCGGCTTCAGTATTCTTGGGCTGTCGTTTGCATGCAGTGGTGCTTAAACCCGTCTGGCCAAGGATCTGCTTTAACTGTTTCAGGGTTGGCCATATTGCGGTGAACTACTCACTCCCTGGGGCTGTCGTAACTGCGGAAAAACGGGGGCGCCTAACTGTGGACTGCTTGAACCCATCCAAATGTGTCAACTGCGGGGGACCCCACGGTGCCAACTGACCCAGCTGCCCGATTATTTTATCTGAGAGAAATCAATCAGGCTCTAACGGAAGCGAGAGCCGTCTGCCAGGTTCGTGCTACCGATGCAGCTGCATTCACCAAGGAAGCACTGACAGCGCTTGCACCCTATATCAAGTGTCGTTGGTTCAATTTTTCTCCATCTGGGGGGCCGACATATGTCCCAGTGAAGCACCTTCCACGTTCATGCCTTTCTGTGCCGAGGCTGAACTACCTTTTCAGGAGAATCAACTGCTTATCTTTCTCGGCTTACTTAGAGTAAATTATTTTGAAGCTGAATTTAGCTTAAAATTTATACACCGTTGCCAGACGACACCATTTAAGGCCTCCATGCTAGTATCCAAAGGTGGACTGGGCCTCCCGAAAACAGTTTCCCGTTCCGTCGCAGCTATCGCACATTGTAGGGCTCTACCGGAGATTTTTTCTTCGGAGAGCGTGATCGGAGCTTTCAAACGATGTTCGATAGAGCAGCCATGGAAGCGAACTATTTCGGTCGCTGAAAAAGGGAAGTTACAAGCAGTTTCCTCGCCGGGTGAAGGTGCATGGTTAAATGCCCCTCTGAGCTCTCAGCTGCGTACCCTTCTTCATGCCGAATCGACACTAGCGTTGATCGGGTTCATGTTGCAAGCAGAGAATCGTTTTTAGAACGAGCTTCGCTGCCAGTTTTCTGACGCATACAATTTCTACATATATATATATATATATATATATATATATATATATACGAAGGATGTTTCGTTCTATTTCCTCATTTGTTTAAACCAAACTCAAACAATAAACGCCACCACCGAGGAGCGCAAAACTTGGCTTGAGCGTAGCGGATGAATGGCGCTTTTAACCAAAAAACATGGGGCTGAACCTTTTGGGTTTCACCATTGCTGGCTTTTGCCCAGGAGCCCTCAACGCGGGTTGAGGAGGACCAGTTGTTTGGACTTGCTTTTAGTGAAACGGCCTAGAAGCGTCCACGACCCTAGCCCAAAAATAGCAGAGCCCAGAATGCGAGGTCAGCGTAACGATCGGCTCGCTATCGACTGGTGCGGCGCTATCGCTGTTAGTTCGCAGCAGTTGCAGCTATGGTATGGTATGAATCGTGAATGTAGGAGTCGTAATAGTACAAGTCGTGGTACCTGACAAAGGTATCGTTCTGCCGCAGGACTTGGGTGGGTGAAGCTGTCAGAGACGCCTGCCCGAACAAGGTCGTTATCTCTAATGGCTTGCGCCCGAACTCTCGGCTCGCTCGCTCGTTTGGTAACAACAACGGCCGTTACACGCACAAACACCTTATGGGCATATGGATGCCTCCGTTCGACACCGCAACGCTGTTATCTTCGGCATCATTGCTACTGGTGTTCGCTTGTAGCAGTTCGAATGTTGACGTTAGACAGAACATCTAGTGCGTTTGTTTTGAAGCTACATCATTAGCTATGGCTATGGCATGACTTTTGCCTATCGCACTCCTTCACTCAAAGTATCCATCTGTGGAATAGGACGAACGTCTCCTATATATATATATATATATATATAGTGCAAATCAGCATCGGCTTGGAATCGTGATGCTGAGCTGTACAGCGAACGAACAACTATTAGTTATATATATAGTTCTTACCAGGATAGGTTGCAGGTTTTCGGGAACGCACGTATGAGTATACACGTAGCGTGCTTTACATGCCTATTTGTTTGCTCTTAAATGATTGTTATGTTTCAGCCAGACCAGATACTTTTTTAAGGATTACATATGATACGGGTTGTGCAACCACATAGCTGTAAACCTGCGTGTAATCATTTGCACATGCGTACCGCACATATCGTGGACACGTTTTCTAGCGACAAGAAAATTCCCTTGACCGAGTGAGCGATAAGGTAATCAATGCAGAGAGAGTCATTGAATCTGCCAGCTGAATGAGAACAATCTGCATATAGATTGTAGGTGCGTTGCGCGACTGCCCGTGTAATGCACTCAAGGGCACGCCAGCGGCCGCAAGCGGCTTATTCGACGTCCTGATTCCAGCAAAGGCCATTGTACCTACATTGTATGGTAAAATTGTACTTCATTGTACCTATAATGTATAGTAAAGAAAAAAGAGTTTTCTTTACTATTTAATGTAGGTACAATGAAGGTAGCCCAGGCTACCTTTAGATAGATAACACCGGGCTCCCCAGCACCATCATCAATGCAAAATTTAGGCAGAAAAACAGCAAGCAATTTCTTTTCTTTGTGATTTAACTGGGTAAACCGGCGCATCACGCAACTTAATCCAATGGCACAGAGCCAGGTTGTTCGAGTACCCAGATACCGTAATGGCTTCATTGCGAGGTAATTTAAAGCAAAGGCACAACATGTTCAGCGGCAACAACGCAGCGATATATCTGCCTGCAAGATAAATGTCTACCTGTTGTCCTCTGTCAGTTATTACAGTGGCTAGATCTGTCATGTATTAAAATTACAAACATTACATTATAATTCAGATACTCTATGCCCTTTTGCCGGATCAATTTGGGTTCCGGAGAGGTCGGGGAGCGCGTAATGCAATCCATGTGGTTTACTCTGAGATAGAACTAGCTGTGGTAAAACCCGCAGGCCACTTATACACAGTCTCCATAGACTTGTCAAAGACGTCGACAAAGCACCTCGAGAGTTCCTAACGAAGGCTCTCTTTTGAGCGTTATTTCAAACTTGTTTGATGAATACCTTTGTGTTGACGGTAAAAGTGAGTAGGATGTGTTGAGGGTCCCACTGAGCTGCGTCTTTTTCTACTTTTCTGCTTGCCGATTTTGTCGGCTATATTCAACAAGTGTTCTAGAAGGCTATATTTGTGATGTATGCAGATGACACAGTGGTCGCTCATAACCATCGTGCCATCAAGCATATCGCTTCTCTGACAGAGGTGCTATTTGTCTCAAGGGGGTTCGAAATAAACCCCATAAGGCCAAGGCAGTGAAATTTAGAAGAGAGGGTCAAATACTGCTTACGTTTCGGCGTCCAATCCTTAGAATTCGTCGAGACAGTGCGCACAGCTCAAGTCTCTCTTTATGGAGAGATAGGTGAAGTCCGGCGACTGTCCGTCCCGACGGCAGTGGCACTCTGCCACCTCAGGATTGTTCCAAGACTAATGTATGGCCTTGCTGGCGTATGGAGACACCTCACTCAGGCACACTTTAGTAGTTTTAGCACACTTAGTTTGCTTAAAAGGTGTTTCACAATGTACATGAAATGGGTACTTTGCTTGTCAGTAAGGAGTCGCTTTGTGTTTCTAATGTCAGGTTGAGGTTGAAGATGTTTTTAACACCCCTTTTTCAATAAAGGAGACTTTGTATTGTATGTGGCGTACAGTACGATTCGAAAGCTTTATTTTGGAATAGGAAAATAGAGTTAACCAAGTCCAACAAGAGGCTCAAGCCCTGTATATTTTGAGTGTCTCACCTCTGGTGTGGTTTTACATGTGAAAATTGCCACATCTACACAAGATTCATAGTTTATGGCTATCATTACCTGGTTTGTCCGAATAGGAACTTTCACCAAGAATTCGCAGAGTGCGTCCGCCGACAGACGTGTACGAACTAGCCCTTGCAAAGATATCTCTGCCCTGCATCTCTTGAATAATATGCCCGAGAGCATCTGACAATTATATAAGTGCCAATGTTATATGCAGACTCGATAATAGCAAAATAAATGTGATATTATAATTCAAATAGTCGACCCGGTTAGGATGTAATTTTTTTTTTTTACGGTAGCACTTTACCGTAGGGTGTCTGCATTATTATAACTGAAGGGAGTGCGTGCTACGTCGCCAGCAAAATGTTCGACCAAGAAATATAAAATGAAGGTGCCATAATCAAAATCTTCAATGGTCGTCTCAGAAGGTCTGATGTCATGGAGACGCACTCACATTAATGGTTGAAAAAGGCACATCGGCGGTCATCGCATGATCTTCTGGTTCGCCCCTGCACCGACCATCGAAGGGGCTAATGAGTTAGTTACAGTTGCGTCCGTTATTTCAGTTAATTTGCTTGATTGACGGCTATTTCAGTTACTCTGCTACTGCCGGTTAACGTCAGTAGCATACTTACTATTTAAAAAGCTTTTGTGTATGTCCACAGTAGTTGCTGGGACGTGTGGCATTATCGTTGTTAAAGTACTTGTAATAGTACTAATAATAGACCTCGGGACTTTTCGGCATTGTCTAAATATACGAGATACACTACTTTTGATGACTTTTCGGCATAACTTAGGCGTAATATACGCAATCATCGGCGGATATTTTCTGCCAACTTGTCGATGGTAACGGGTTTACTGACGAATATCTTGCCCTTTCGAAAACAACCCACAGAAAGTAGTTTAGGGGCGTGCAGGGTCGCACGAACGAAGTGCCCGCGGAACGTCTACGTTCTGAGAGATCACGCGCCTGCCAACTTACGCGCCTGCCAACAAAACGACGATGTCTACAAAAGCCTTGTCTTCAGCGTCAACTCGGTATGGTGTGACTCTCGGCCCCTCTATAAATGACTGCATGTGCCTAATATGATTGCCTCTTGTATTAAATGGTGGATAGACCCTGCCCAACGCATATACATACTTGCATATATATATATATATATATATATATATCAAGGTTTATGCCGTTTTGTTATCCACCCATTTCTTGGAAGGCTTGCAGGGCTCTCTAGATAACATCAGCATGGGAAAGGGTGATACATTTCTGATAAAGCGCCCATTACTGCATCTGCCGGTAGGCTCAGTTTTGGCGCCAAAATTTTATGATAATTTTATGATATAATAATAAAAGCCAAAACTAAATATGCTTAGTTGCCTCTTTGAGAAGGCATAGAAATGATGAATGTAAGAGTGCAGATTCGAAATGTTTGCTGTAAAAGTTCCGCATTGATTCTAACGCGGCAAGTCATTCAAGGAAGTCCAAAATTAGGTATAACAATTCTTTGTCTCCAGGAACAAGACTTCTACAAAAGAGAGGACTTGAAAAGCTGGTTGGTCGTAGGCAAGATGTCACCGAAAGAAGGGAAGACTGTGATATATATATATATATATATATATTATAGTGTGATCGTTGGCGTTTAATTGTATGCTGCTTGGATTGGTTAATACGCTCCAATACACCGAGCTGTGTGTTTCTAGTAAGAAAGTTAAACAATAGTGTTTACAATTTGATAGCCGTTTAGCTGCCAACCAGGCCCGTCCTTCTAACAGGATCAATATATATATATATATATATATATATATATATATATATATATATATATATACTATATATATATATTATACGTGCGTTTCTACAAAGAAAATCGGATAAATTACGAATGCAGGCCTCGTCGTGCCGTAAACGCTACTCAACGAGATTCGAGCTTCGGCGAGTGAACAATCTCAGTAGCCGGCAACCGAAAGTTTTCGTCCCTACCGGTGTTCGAGGACGAGAATGGCGTCCATTAGTCAACTTCCGGTTCCTCTGAGCGGATGTTGTGATGTTGTTATTTCGTTGCTGTTGTCTCTAGGCCCGCTGTTGTTGTTGTTGTTTTTATTTTTAATGTTGTTATTTTCGTTGTTGTTGTTTGTGCTCTCGGCAGGAGAGATAGCTGACTTCTCGTTGCCGATGGACCACGCGGATCGAACAACCGCGATAAACAATGCGAGACAAAA
>QVRM01002758.1:0-64218 GCA_003439945.1 Dermanyssus gallinae
AATAATAATAATAATAATAATAATAATAATAATAATACTATAATAATAATAATATAATACTAATAATAATAAGAGGGATAAAGTCGGTAGGCGACTGTTGCAGTTTCCAATGTTTCTAAAGGCTCATTTAAAAAGGAGTTAGCCGTCAAAATAGGTATTACCAAAATATGTGTATTAATCTGATACGTTTACGCTGATTCGATGTGTGTTACACGTATTTGTATGTGCGTCGCATATAATCTTCTCATAGCGGAAATACACGGGATAGTATATAAGCATTTAGATCGAATAAATATTGCTTAATGTTTTTGACTAAGGACGTTTTCGTTTGTTGGCACTTTTGGTACGATTCTGCATGCGACAGTCGCCACGCATACACTAGGTACATAGTGCGTGGTTATCACTACCTGGTATGCTCAAACGCAGCCTTTCCCGAGGAGTATAAATTGTGCACTTGCCGGTACTGCCTGCAGAGGTTGCACCATTTCTCTCGCCAAACGCGTGAAAAAGATAAAGCTTTATGAACAAACCTTTTAGCTGTATATTATACTCAGTTTAAGTGAAATTAACATAAATCAATCAAAATAATGGATACCAGTCAAAGCGACATCGAATTGTTTTCAGGACAAAAACGGCAGGAAAGAAGTCGTCAGTGTTAAGTCCTGCAAAGAAAACGTTGACGGGCACAACGGCAAAGTCTCCTGGCACTGCCAAATCGCTAAAGGATTCCAAGGCCCCATCGTGAGTACTATTCATTTTGAAACTCCAAAAATGTAAAATTGTTAGCCAGATGTGCAATAGCGTATGTACCCATGCTTGTTAGCCTACAAGATACAAGAATAGCGCCAACTACCCGTTGACAAGACTAGGCTTTAAACACCTAGGTCTTTATTAGAAAGCCCTGTAAACATGATATTAGGCTTCTATGGCTAAAAAGCGATTTTTCAATAGGGAAATCAGCAAGTTTTTCTAGGGAATGCGCTGCGAGATTATCCTCGGTGTAGCTTTGGCATGAATCACTGTTTTTTAATTAGTTTTTAGAATAACAATGTACAGTAACGCTAAACAATCTACGCGTAATTAAATTTGCTTTCAGGACAAAAACGGCAGGGACGAAGTCGGCAGTGTTTACTCCTGCAAAAACTTTGGTGGGCACGTCGGCAAAATCTGCTGGCACTTCAAAATCGCCAAAGGTTTCCAAGATCCCATCGTAAGTACCTTTTACCTTAAACCTCCATTATGCAGCATAATTGACCAGAAGTTTGACGTAGCCGTTATGCATACGTGGAGCGATGGTGTCGACCGTTTTTTTGTTATGGCTCTTTTTGCGTGTTGCATATTAGCCAAATAAATATTCTCATCTGGGAATACACAGGGTAGTATGTAGGATTTAAATCGATTTACTTTAGCATGCAGTAATGCATATGCCCATGCTCGTCAGTCTACATGATACTTCAAGGGCGCCAGCTACTGTTGGGAACCCCTGTAGACATGATTCTAGGCGACATTATTTTTATAAAGAACTCAGCAAAGATTTATAAGGAATTCAGTGCGTGACCGTCCACGCTGTAGCTGTGTCGTGAATTATCATATTCTAAGTGAAATACAAGAGATTTATTAACTAAATGGTTTAGATATTTTTTTGCTCAATCTAAAAGAAATCAATCGTTTCTTAAATAGAAATACGCTCTTCGGCTAGCGTTTTTATATATAACGTGCATTTCCGGCATCTAGATCACCGAAAGGTAAATCTACTCAGGAAACAAAGAGGGCGACTGAAAAACAAGCAGTGCCGAAGCCTATGCAATCTCCGGAAGATTCAGACAAAAGGTCTTCTAGTTCCCTAAAAACGGCCGCCGCTCCGACTAAGACGGCAGCGTAAGTAGGCGTTTATGTTTCTTCAGCTTGCTATTGACGACTTCTGCAGTTAGATAACGTATATTGAATGTGCCTTGTTGACTGCCTTCTCAAGATTTGAAAGAACGTCCTCCAGGAAACGGCTGGTTATACCTCCCGGTTTTTCCAGTACTTTTTTTATCCATATTTTGAGTCGGGTAAACAAGTATAGGAAAGATAAACGCGCTACATCTGATGTCATCCATTACAGCATTCCGAATTTTTCAGATGATTTTGGCTGGACAGCTTAGCAAATTAAGCCGGGATTCATAGGTTGAAGGAACGACCACAAGGTTGGTCTCGAGATTGACAAACAATAACCGATTCGGAGTAGCCGACGTAAAATCAAAGACGAGTTTGATTTTACGTCGGACTGTGCGAACAGGTTGTGCTAGAAGCATCTTCAATCTGCAAACAGCCTTCTATGGCCGCAGTTGCTAACTAAGAACCGCTGATTCCAGCCCGGGCCTCCCTACTTTCAGACACGATATATCACGTCGTCAGAAATTTATCCAAGGGGTTCGCAGCCGGCCTTGACTCCATTTGACCAAACCTACTTAGGCCATATTTCCATTGACTATTGGTAAAAGGGATGACGCCCTTGTTGACGGGGGTCAATTTAACCGATTAATTTGCCAAATGAGTCGGTTGAATACTATCACGACGTCCACTACCTATACACAGTCCGGAAAATCAACGGCACAGATTCTTCGCTTTGAAAAGCGGCATTCTTTTTTATTATCGCTTTACAGTCTACGCGACATCAAATCTGCTTCTGGGATAATAATAGCAGGAATAAAGTCGGTAGCGACTGGCATTTTCAAGTTTCTAAAGGCTCATTTAAAAAAAGAGTTAGCCGTCAATAGGTACTACCAAAATATGTGTATTAAATCTGATACGTTCACGCTGATTCGATGTGTGTTACACATATTTGTATGTGCGTCGCATGTAAGTCTTCTCATAGCGGAAATACACGGGATAGTATATAAGCACTTAGATCGAATAAATAATGCCTAACGTTTTTGACAAAGGACGTTTTCAATGCCTTGTTGCACTTTTGGTACGATTCTGCATGCGACAGTCGCCACGCATACACTAGGTACATAGTGCGTGGTTATCACTACCTGGTATGCTCAAACGCAGCCTTTCTCAAGGAGTATAAGTTGTGCACCTGCCGGTACTGCCTGCAGAGGTTTACTAAGTGCCGTACAGTGGAGTGCACAGCACTGGATTAACGATCGTTGCATCACTTCTCTCGCCGAACGCGTGAATAAGATAAAGCTTTATGAACAAACCTTTTAGCTGTATATTTTACTCAGCTTAAGTGAAATAAACATAAATCAATTAAAATAATGCTTAACAGTCAAAGCGACATCGAATTTGCTTTCAGGACAAAAATGGCAGTAAAGAAGTCGCCAGTGTCAAGTCCTGCAAAAAAAACTTTGGCGGGGCACACTGGCAAAGTCTCCTGGCACTGCCAAATCGCTAAAGGCTTCCAAGGCCCCATCGTGAGTACTATTCATCTTGAAACTCCAATAATGCAAAATTGTTAGCCATAAGTGCAATAGCGTATGTACACATGCTTGTTAGCCTACAGGATACTGCAGTAGCGTTAACTACCGTTGGCAAGGCTTGACTTTAAACACCTAGGTCTTTATTAAAAAGCCTTGTAGACACGATGTTAGGCGTCTATATATATATATGTAATTCAGCAATTTTTTTGGGAATGCAGTGTGTGATCATCCTCAAAGTAGCTTTAGCATGAATCACTATTTTTTTTTAATTAGCCTTGAGAATAACAACGTACAGTAACGTTTAACAGTCTACGCGTAATCAAATTTGCTTCCAGGACAAAAACGGCAGGGACGAAGTCGGCAGTGTTTACTCCTGCAAAAACTTTGGTGGGCACTTCGGCGAAGTCTGCTGGCACTTCCGAATCGCCAAAGGTTTCCAAGATCCCATCGTAAGTACCTTTTACGCGTGACCGTCCACGCTGTACCTGTGTCGTGAACTATCTTATTCTAAGTCAAATAAAGGAGACTTATAAACTAAATGCTTTAGGCATTTTTTCCCTTAATAAAAAAGCAATCGTTTCTTAAATAGAAATATGCTCTTTAGCTAGTGTTTTTATATATAACGTGCATTTCCGGCATCTAGATCGCCGAAGGTTAAATCTACCCAGAAAACAAAGAGGACGACTGAAAAACAAGCAGTGCCGAAGCCAAAACGCGACAACAAATCTGCTTCTGGGACAAAAATAGCAGTGAGATAAACATAAATCATTCAAAATACTGCTTAACAGTCAAAGCGACATCCAATTTGCTTTCAGCACAAAAACGGCAGGAAAGAAGTCGGCAGTGTTAAGTCCTGCAAAGAAAACGTTGGCGGGCACAACGGCAAAGTCTCCTGGCACTGCCAAATCGCTAAAGGATTCCAAGGCCCCATCGTGAGTACTATTCATCTTGAAACTCCAAAAATGCTAAATTTTTATCCAGATGTGCAATAGCGTATGTACTCATGCTTGTTAGCCTACAAGATACTAGAATAGCGCCAGCATAGCGCCAACTACCCCGTTGACAAAGCTAGGCTTTAAACACCTAGGTCTTTATTAGAAAGCCTTGTAGACATGATATTAGGCTTCTATGGCTGAAAAGCGAATTTTTTCAATAAGCAATTTAGCAAGTTTTTTTAGGGAATGCGCTGCGTGATCATCCTCAGTGTCGCTTAAGCATGAATCACTATGTTTTTAATTAGCCGTGAGAATAACAATGTACAGTAACGCTTGACAATTTACGCGTAATCAAATTTGCTTTCAGGACAAAAACGGCAGGGACGAAATCGGCAGTGTTTACTCCTGCAAAAACTTTGGCGGGCACTTCGGCGAAATCTACTGGCACTTCCAAATCGCCGAAGGTTTCCAAGATCCCATCGTAAGTACCTTTTATCATAAACCTCCATTATACAGCATATTTGACCAGACGTTTGGCGTAACCGCTATGCATATATGGGGTGATGGTGTTAATCGTCTTTTGTTATGCCTCTATTTGGGCCGCTTATTTAACGTGATTTAAAGAAGACGCATTATTTTGCGTACGTCTTGTTTGTAGGTAGATTTAACTTTTGGATTTGTGTGAAATGTCCGAGAGCAGGGAATAGAGAAAATGTTTATATAATTAGCAATAACATTGCTAATTATATAAACATTTTCGGCGAACACCACTTTCAAAAATCATCTTGATATGCACACGGCAATCATTAGGTGTGACCTACCGTACTTCCAAAAATACTACGGGCGGATATCTAGTAACATATAAGGCATTTGTGGCACATATAAGCATTGCGCCGAGTAGTAGATAGACATTTAAATAGCGTAAATACCATTTAATCATCAATCATCAAATCTGCTTCTAGGGCAAAAATGACAGAAAAGAAGTCAGCAGTATCAGGCCCTGCAAAAATGTTGGCCGTCACATCGTCAAAGTCTGCTGGTACTTCCAAATCGCCGAGGTAAGTGTGTTTATGTTACATCACAGTTTTCCACACAACAATCGATCTAGCGTTTTGCCAGTTCTGCTATGGCGCCGGACAAACCGCGGCGTGGTATTTATCACATTTACTCCAGCATTCTTTGCATCGACATTCGTCTTGTGGTTCATGGAAGACTTCCACGTTGCATAGAACGTAATGCAATCCGTGGGCTGCAAAGGCCGTTGTTAAATGGCGATCTTTCACCCCGCTAGCCTTCCACCCAATGCTTCTCATTGCTGCTGTACCATAAATTCCTATGTCTACCTCGCTAATTTTGATTCGCCAATTTCACATATAAACGTCAAAGGCGCACGTCTTCTTCAGATTCCATCGTTTTTATAGCTCCTCTGTCAGCAGTGGACCACCATATTTCTGCATGTATTTGAAAGCGCAAAAACCCTTTTAGAAATAAAGACCCTACCCCATCGATTAAACACAATTCGTCTACTCCCACCTTATCCCATATTAGTGAAATGCCATATGTGGCGATGGGCGCTATCTGTATCCCAAAAAGGGCTACTGCTGCATCGACCAAAAGCTTATGTGGACATTTAATTGCCGCGGCTGCGAACGTGGCCTTCCTAGCTCTCTCCTGGATGTGTGATCGAAAACTACTGCCCCTTGTTGTTAAGGTGAGCCTTAGGTATGTGAATTTATTTACAAATTTTAATTCCTTTCCCCTGATTTGAAATACGTCATTCCTGGCCAGGCGGCCGCCCCTTCGGAATTTTATGGCTACTGTCTTTTCCCAATTAACCTTTAAGCCTATTTCATCCATGAATGTAACTAGCCGATTCACTGCTTGCTTCACTCTGAAAAGGCTGCAACTAAAGATTACTACATCATCTGTGTACATTAAAATCTTGGCCCACTCTCGAGTCCAGCCCGTCCTTATCCGTTCGGGGAGCCCACCCAGAAGAACAGAGAACAGTAGTGGACTCAGTCCATCGCCCTGCGCGACACCTGTGGTTTGAATTACCTCCCCCGCAATGCCAACCCCGTTGTCAATCAGCACCGTGTTTTGTTTTAAGATGCTGATGAGCAACCTCAGCATTGCTCCCGGCACTCCCATTTTAGCTAGCTCTTTAACTATCTTATCCCTTGGCCCTATGTCAAACGCCGCTTTTAAATCTACAAACACAGCATATAGGCCATTCTTCGGCCTGGACAGAGTATCCCAGATTGCTCCGAGCAGCCCTTCAATTGCTAAGTGAGTTGACCTTCTCTTTCTAAATCCATGCTGTTCCTCTGGTATTACTCCCCTTTCCTCTAAGAAAGACTCCAATCTCCTAGCTATTATTCCTGAAAATATCTTGTATGGGCAGCTCTTTATTGCTATTCCCCTCCAAGCCTCTGGTTCCGTTTCTATACCCTTTCCTTTGGCAATGATAATTAGTGTCGCTTCCCTCCAGGCCTGTGGAATTTCCCCAGTGTTTGAGCATTCATTGAATAGAGCTTGCCAGCATGCTGCAAGAACTAAGGTATCTTTCATGTGTTCATTCCTTATCAAATCATTTCCGTGCGTTTTCCCCCGTGGTGCTCTGTCGATTGTTTCCATTACTTCCATAAGAGTGATTGCCCTTACTATTCAAATCCTAGCTTCCTCTGTCGTTTAATCCCAGGGGCCTTCATATTCTACCACCGTTTTCGGGGTTGTATCCGACCCGGCCAAAATCCTCCCAAAATGCTCGACTAGCTTGCCCGTCTCTACTGAAAATTGCCTCCTCCCCTTTCTCATCAGCCATGTATATGGCCGTACTTCAGCCTCCCTTATTGCTGCCCATTCTTTCTTTTCCCAGTACCTTTACTTTTCTTCTTTATACGATGCCTTAACCAACCGTTTAACCAACGAGGCCAACGGCCGCATAACCGGAACGATTTTTACGTATTCCCGCATCAACCTTTTGGCCTGCTTGGCCATCCTACACCGCTCACTAAACCAAGGTCTTTCGCTTCTCTTCTGCACCGGTAGTATCGCAGAATTTAATAACCCTACCAGGCTGCGTTCGTAGCAATCTATGTGTATCGCCTCTGGCACCGGAAATACTTTGTTAAGTCCCTGTAATAGAGTATTAACGTTAAACCTTCTTCCTGAGCTTTCCCCTCTTCCCCGCTCTTGAACAGTCTCCTTAATTTTCACCCAGATGCCCATCGGTATATGCTTTCTAAGTCCCGCCCCTTCCTGTAACGGATTGTTTTCCCCTGCAAACGTTATGTCCCTTCTATCCATATCTGTTGCAAAAAGGTCACTGACTGACAAACCAGAGTGGCATTCATATGTAAACACATTCGCGCTGTTGACTACACAGCAGCCGATTTCATCCAGTACGTCTAGCAAGGCTACCGTTCTTTTCGAATCAATTCTGTCTAAGCTCGCATTAAAGTCCCCTCCTATAATTATTGGAGCCTTTCTCGGTAACGCTTCTATACCTAGCAAGAGGCGCTCAATCATAGTTTCCGTTGACTCCGTCCCCGCCGGTTGCACATAGGTGGCCATTAATTCTAGTTTGGGTGAAGCTCGTTTGTTTGGGTTACCAATGGTCTAACAAAAACTGATACTCCCCCGCTTGGCCTACCCGGACCCTCTCTACAAGACGCCAGTGCATGGTACCCACAGAATCCCCGTATATCAAAACTGCTCTCGCGCCCAGGTCTCCGTCAAAATAAGAATGTCTATCCCTCTGTATGCGTCGTCCCCTAGCAGATCTAACACCCCCCTTCCCTTGCAGTTCCACATTACTATCTGAATACGCGCACCCACTACTGGATTTTGCTGGTTCTGCCGGTTCTCGTACGCAAGGGGCCTGTTCACCGTTGTCTTCAGATGTCAGGTCGACTTGAAGCATGAGGAAGATGTCGTTGCACGATCTGCGTTTCTGTCCTGTCGTGTAGGTCTGGCGCTATCAGCGTCATTGGTCGTGGGTTGCAGTAAAGGCGAGGCGGCTGACGGGGCGCCCATCAGCCCTCCCAGAATGCTCGGGATAACTTCCTGAATGGTCCTAGAAACTGGTTGCGCGATGATATCTTTATAAAAAAAACATCGGCATAATCTTTGAAATCACCTGTTGCACTATATCCTCCACTTTCAGCAGCTGCACGTGCTGCTCACTCAAATTATTTTCGACGGTCGCAGGTGGAGCACTTGTTAGTGCTGGATCCTTCGGTGGTTCGGGTCTTTGAGGTTTGGATGTCGCCTCGTTGACTTTGATCCCATTTTTTACTACCGAGGACCAAGTGCGCCTTGAGAAGTTATCAGATGCCTGTATGTGGCCCACAGGTGTACAGAGTGGTACTAACGGGGCATCCAAGCGCTTCCCAATGCTATTTTGAGACGAGTTTTGTAATAATTCCATGCGCTTTAGTCTATGTGGACATGAGCAGGTGGCTTCGTGTTCTCCAAAACACAAGCTGCACCGAGCCTGGGCTTTGCAATTCTTTCTCAGGTGCTCCGTAGAGCCACACTTTCTGCATCTCGGATTAAGAAGTTTACAGTTGGCTGCAAAATGATCCATGCTGTACTACTTAAAACATTGCATGGGTTCCCGATATAAGACGACTCCGTGCTGTGTCAACCCTAACCGAACCTCAGCTGGAAAATTTCCGCCCGCGAATGTCAAAATAACCTGTTCGGAGGTCGATACTATATTCGTCTTCGGGTCTTTAGTTTTCACCCGTATTGTTTCGGAAACCCCACAAGGCTGTAGAGCAGCCAAGATTATAGCTTCCGATATTGAGGGATGCACACCGGAGATTTTACCCTTCACTGTAGATCGGCCTCCACTGATCTTCGCGGATACCTTTACGTTGGCTAACTCCTGAAGCGATAGTAGCGTGGCTCTATCTTCTTCAGCCTCAACCACGATTAGGAGCTCTCTGCTTCTTGTAAAACGCGGTTCTTCCATCTTTCCTTTGACATGCTTAGCGATAAAGTCACATACATCGTTGAAATGCAGCTCCAAGGAGTTTTCGTCCGTTGAAAATATTACTGCCTCTTTCTTTTCTACTACCACCTTTGGCGCACGAGCTCGCCTAGACCGGGTCACCGTGATAAACTCAGATTCGTCCGGAACGTCTTCACCGTCACCGCCGTCCTCGGTAGGCTCGCTTGTGACTCCCACGGTCGCTGAGTGAGCCACTGCCTGTGATATACGCATATCTTTGCTGCGAGTGTCTTCCACAGGACTTAATGCAACGCGCTTCTCGCATCCCGCCTTTGGACGGTGGGCCGGACCGCCCGCATCGTTGGTTGAACCAGCAATGCGTCCATACGCCTCTCCGTTCACATGCACGTACGCAGGCACGTCACGTTGCACCTCTTTTGTTGGTGTTCGCTGCATCGGCATGGCTAGCTATTGCTGCGCCGCGTCTATTTACAAACAAAGTACCGTTTGTTTCTCATGCAGTCGCCGGGCAGACTTTTTTTTTGAGGGACTAACTGGGAAATGCGGTTTGCACACACGGACACCACGGCAGGAAAGCTCACTGCAAATGTGGGCCGGTAGTGTGGGGCTCCAACCCACTAAAAACCAGTCATGTCCCTATCCCCACACTCAACTGGGAACTGCGCAAGCAATACTTCAAACAATTGAGGGGGGGGTAAATAGTAGCGTCCTTATCTTAGCTGCCCTGGAGTGCCTCACGGGGCCTTGTCAAGTAAAAACGATTCTTCTCTTCTTTGGCGTGCATAATACGTTCGATTGTTCGAGCTATAAGATTCCAGTCATCACGTGAGTACATAAGAAGGTGTGCCAGCTTCTTAAGACTGCCGTCACTTGCTGTGGTTATGTCCTTGCGTAATGGAGCCCACGCCGGGCACAGCAATATTGTGTGTTCCGGCGTGTCCTCCGTTGTTCCTTCACAGTGCTTGCAGAGTGGCGTGTCTGCTTTTCGTATTCTAAAGAGGTAACTCTCGAAGTTGCCATGCCCTGTGAGCACTTGAGTCACGTGGTGTGTCAACTCGCCGCCGGGCCGGTTAATCCACGCCTTAACGTCAGGGATCAGAGCCTTTACACGGGCCCCAGGTGCCCCGTCCTGTATGGCGTCCCATTCATTTTGCCAAGAAACCAATTCTCGCGGTCCGAATGTATTCGGCATCAGCCGGGCGATGTCGTGTGAAACTTTAGTGGCTTTCTCTGCAGCCAAGCGGAGATGAGGTGTTCCTCGCAGGCCTCTGTCCAGATACATTCCCAGATAGCGGGCTGATTGAACCACTCGAATATCCTGGCCGTTCAAGATTAGCTTTGGGAGAGCACACCCTCTTGGGCCAAGGAGGATGACTCCCTCGCTTTTGGTAGGAGCCAGCGTCAAACCCGCTCCCCTCATCCAGACGGAAATCTCGGCCAGGGCGTCATTGGTTCTAAGTTCCAGTTGCTGGGGGGTGCCGCCCTGTACTACGACTGCAAGGTCGTCCGCATACGCAAGTAGCTCTGTCCCTTCTGGTAGGTTACTTAAGCGTAGGACATCGTCGTACGCCAAGTTCCATAAAAGGGGACCCAAGATGGAACCCTGGGGAACTCCAGTCATTTCAAATTCGGATCCCTCATTGTCTACCCGCCGTTCGTTCAGGTAGTCCGAGACAATTCGACAAAGGTAGTTCGGAACACTTTTTCTCTTGAGCGTCCCCAGTATCACCCTCCAGAGTAAGCTGTTGAAAGCATTCTTAACATCCAGCCGTACGACAATGAGAAGATTCCTGGACCTTGCCGGGGATTGTCGTAGATCTTCCACCTTAGCAACGACCCGCTGTATTGCGGTCAGACACGAGCGGCCTTTGCGAAATCCGAACTGATTCGGTGAAAGAAGGCCGCGTTCTTCTGCGAATAATCGCAAACGGTTTTCTATAATCGCCTCAATACCCTTGGCCAGTGTACTGACTAGGCAGATTGGTCGGTAGGTGCCGTTCATTTTGGGAATAAGCACAAGGTTGGCCTTCTTCCAAATCAGAGGCAAGCGTCCGGATCTGAGTATCCGTGTGGCAACGTGGGAAACTACTTCAGGAAACTCTTTAAAGAGAACTTTTACGGCGGAAGCCGGTATACCATCAGGCCCTGGTGCTTTTCCGGCCTTCAGTCTCTCTCCCGCTGTACGGACCTCCTCTAGAGTCACCCCTTGGACTGGTCTCTCGTCCGCACCCGCTTCGAAAGGCGTCCTGTTGAGGGATGGATGTCGAGGGAAAAGCGTTTCTATTACCCGTCGGCGTTCGTCCGGGGAAAAATTAGCGCTCTTTCTTGTTTTTGTCTTGCCACGGATCAGCTTGTACGGTCGTCCCCACGGGTCGTTTTCTATTCCCGACAAGAATTCCTTATGGCATCGTTCCTTGCTTTCATCTATAGTTTTGCGTAGAGTGGCCCTAAATCTTCTAAATTCGTTTTGCAATTGCGCAATGATTATGTTATTCCTTCTACTGCGCCTTGCCCTGGTGAATCTTCGCCTGACGTAGATGCAGCGTCTGCGGGCTTCCGCGATCTCTCCGTTCCACCAATACTTCGGTGAAACTGGACGTAGTCGCTTTGGATGCGTTCGCCTCTTGCTTGGCGTTTTGCACGCTTCCTCCAGAACGTTCTAAAGCTCTTGAGCGGTTTCACGTTCACCCTTTACTTTAAGTATTTTTGCCAGCCTCCTTTGCAGCTCCCTGTTGTCAGGTGGCTTTAGCCGGGTTGGCCTAACCGGGGCAGAAAGGGCTGCTAATGGGGTGGTTCCCTCGACGTCAAATTCGATACAATAGTGATCGCTAAGGTTCTCTTCGTCAAGTAGTATGGTCCAATTTGAAATCTTAAAAACGTGGCTTCTCTTACAGATCGTCAAATCGATGTGCGACTCAGTTCCCCCGCGGTGGAAGGTAGGGTCGTTTCCTTTATTGAGAACAACAAGGTCATGCATTGCTAACCACTCAAGAACAACTCTGCCTCTTCTATTAGTGTTGGTTGCCCCCCATGTTGTCGAGGCTGCGTTAAAGTCTCTAGTAAAGACCACTAGTGGTAGAGGGCAATCTTTCGCTGACGTTGTCATCTCCTCGAGCAGGCCCTCCAAGTCGCCCAGCGTGCCGTTTGGACTGCTGTAACATGAGTAGAAACGACCGACGCCGTCCACGTCTATCCATGTAAAATTTGATTCTCTTCCACAACCCGTAACTCGGAGACATGATAACAGATTATGCACAATGCAGGTACTGGTCTGAGCATCCACAACCCAGGTCGTCTGGTTCTTCTTTGCCAGTTTCACATTAGGCTCGCTAAGCAGAGAGAGTGCAGTGCTCCTCCTAGACACTATTTCGTCTAGCATTAGATGAGCTCCGCGGCTCCTGTTACAGTTTAGTTGAATAACCTTAATTCGCATCATCTGAGTGCTGATATTTGTCACATACATCGTTGAAATGCAGCTCCAAGGAGTTGTCGTCCGTTGAAAATATTACTGCCTCTTTCTTTTTTACTACCACCTTTGGCGCACGAGCTCGCCTAGACCGGGTCACCGTGATAAACTCCGATTCGTCCGGAACGTCTTCACCGTCACCGCCGTCCTCGGTAGGCTCGCTTGTGACTCCCACGGTCGCTGAGTGAGCCACTGCCTGTGATATACGCATATCTTTGCTGCGAGTGTCTTCCACAGGACTTAATGCAACGCGCTTCCCGCATCCCGCCTTTGGACGGTGGGCCGGACCGCCCGCATCGTTGGTTGGACCAGCAATGCGTCTATCCGCCTCTCCGTCCACATGCACGTACGCAGGCACGTCACGTTGCACCTCTTTTGTTGGTGTTCGCTGCATCGGCATGGCTAGCTATTGCTGCGCCGCGCCTGTTTACAAACAAAGCACCGTTTGTTTATCATGCAGTCGCCGGGCAGACTGAAGTTCGTGTTCGATTGATAATAATGGTACTGGTATCCGGGGAGAGGAAGTATTGACAACAGCGGCGTCGATAATGAGAGTAGAGATGAAGACTGGTGATGGTGAGATGACTGTAGGTGATATTAATGGGAGAGCCAAACGTTGATGCTGCTGATGATGAGTATTGATACGACCGGTACTGTACTACAGTGATGATAATGACGGATGGGGTGGTTCCAATGAAACTTACGGTAGAAGTGGGGATGCTAGGAGAGACGAAGTTGGCAATTATGATGATGGTGTGATGATATTGAAGACAAGAGACCGTGATAAAGGCGGAGGTAGTGGTAAAAGATGAAGATGATTCCGGTGGAAATGAGTGATGATGATGACTGTTTGAAGAAGGCACTGCTTCTAAATAATTAGTCCCGCTGCACACTATAACTTTTCACGGTAATCGAGTCCTATAGACTAACAGATGTTATGCTCACTGATGTTTATGGATTTACACGCAAAATGCTAAATGTAGCTGTATTTTCCAAGAGCCACACACGAACACGTCCGCATCGTTTGAGAACAGCTGTTCTCGACGTTTTAAAGCATAATCGGCCAGAGGTCTTTCAGGCGTAGCTATTTTGCATATATGGGGCGATGATTTCGACCGTTTGTTGTTTTGATCCTATTTTTGCGCTTAATTAACATTGTACAAAAAACACGCAAGCTTTACGCACGTCTTGTTTCTAGATGGACCACTTCTGGGTGGTGTGAAATGTTTAAGAGCAAGGAACAGAGGACAGGTTATCTACATTGTTATTTATATTAACATTTGGCAACATAATCTTCTTTATTTATTTTTGTATAGACGCGACGATCTTTGGGTATAATAACATGTACCCCAAAAGATAATACAGATATAGAGTAACGTAAAAGGCATTTGTGGGCCTCTTCCCTAGCGGAGTGGATGCCTGGGTAGCAACAATCCCTTTGAAGAACCATCAAAATTTGACTTACTGTTGTCGACTAAAGCTGTGCCCATATTAGTCTCCTTTTTAGTGGCTATACTGCGTGGGGAGTAAAGCATCGTTCTGTTTGATCTACATTTTATGATTTCCGTTGGATTTCCAGTCAGTAGAACATTGTTTAGTTACCAAAATTAATGATATAGTGCTGCCCTGAGTAGGGTAGACAGACAGTCAAATGTGACGCTTCGGGTTTCTGAGATGAAACCTTCAATTGTAATTACTGTTACAATAAACTCTAATAAAAAAATACAAAATACATATATATATATATATATATATATATATATATATATATATATATATATATATATATTAAACTATTGAGCCGTCAATAAGTATCACACAAATGCTTATTAAATATGATTCGTTTACGCTAAATGTTTATTGCACATATTTGTATGTCTGTCTATCGCACAGATAGCCAAATAAGTCTTCTCATGTAAGAAATACAAAAAGTAGTAGATAGGCACTTACATAACGCCTAAATAACGTTAAAACAGTCTACGAGATACCAAATCGGCTTCCAGGGCAAAAGTGGCAAAAACAAAGGCTCTTGCAAACATGTTGGCGGGTACATGGGTAAATCCTGCTGGCACTTCCAAATCGCCCAAGGCTTCCAAGGCTCCAGTGTAAGTTAATTTCATTTTAAAACTCGAATAATACAAAATACTTGAGCAAAAGTCATTTTTTTGTATTTAGAAATAATAATTACTATAAACCATTTGTGTGTTAACCGCAAAGAGACAGCCGAGAGAATAGCTAGCTGAATAGTACTACGCTAATCGTAAGCGGTGCCGAAAAAAATTGCGCCAGCCTGTTGGAGCCTGCGGAGATCCACCATGGGGGAATGGGACCTCAACTAATCATATGCATTTATATCGCAGATTTAGCGACGAAGGTAGGCGAAACGGGCTAATATTTGTTTATCTTTAATAAACCTTACGTACGTTTCGCTTCTGAATAGATTCCATTTTTGGGTTTGTGTAAAATGCGTAAAAGTAGGGAAAAGATAAAATGTAACTTTTGTTGAAAAAATTGACGAACACCATCTTAATGATTCATCTTGGTGTGCTCACGACGAATCTTTCTTCTATGCCCTGCACTAAAAAGGTACTTTTCTGCGAATATCAAGTCATGTATAAACATTTGTAGGCCTCGTTCCTAGCTAAGTGGGTTCCCAGTTAGCAATATATAGTAGAACATTTCATACATACGAAAGGATCTTTTTAAACTAATAAGCCGTCAATGGGTATCACAAAAAGATTTATCACATACGGTGCTCACGCTAAATGTGTAGTGCAAATATAAGATGTCTGTATGTCGCATATACAGATAAATGATCTTCTCGGTGAAAAATTCACAAGGTAGCACATAGGCACTTGGTGGCACTTACGTGACGCTTAACGGCCTACACAATATTAAATCTCCTTGCAGAACAAAAATGGCAGGGAAAAAATCGGCAGTGTCAAGTCCAGCAAAAGCTTTGGCAGGCACATCGACAAAGTCTGCTGGTACTTCTAAAGCGCCACAGGCTGCCAAGGCCCCAGCGTGAGTCCCTTTTATCTTAAAACTCCAATACTACGAAATATTGGACTAAGAGTCCGCAAAACGTAGCCATTCTGCCTATATGGGTGATAATGGTGCCCGTTGTTGGTTATCTTTATTTCAGCAGTTTTTTTTACATGGTAGAGAAAATAGGCATAACTTCACGTACGTTTCCTTTGTAAATGGACTGAGTTTGTGTGAGCTGTGTATTTCAAAGAATAGATATATTTTTACTAGATTTCAAAGAATAGAAATATTTTTTACTATTGTTATTTATAAACAAATGGGCGAACACCAATTTCGTAAAGCATCTTAGCCACGATCCTTTAATATGCCCCGCATACAAAAGGTACTCATGTGTGGATATCGAGCATATATAATATATTAAGCTCCTCTCTAGCTTAGTAGGTTTCTAATTAGCAACACACCTCTTAAGAAACCGCTTGAAATTGACTGCTTTTTCACTAGGACCAATTTTATGTTAGTCTTCTTCAAATTGGAAATACTATGTTTTCGTCAGACACAGAGCAACGTCCTTTTTCGCTCACAATGCAATAGTTGTTGCTGGATTTCAACGTAACGTTGTAAAATATGAACTGGGAGAGTATAACCACGACACGTTTATTTGATTGAGCATCTTTCTAGCCACTAGGATTTTACATACAATATTTTTGATATTTTATTAGTTAGCCCTCAATATATACCATAACATTATGTTTATTAAATCGGATATGTTCACGCTTATTCAATGTGTATATATGTGTGTAACTCCTGGGTCTTTCTTTAGAATCACCAGTAGACAAAATTCCAGCATCCTGTGGCTAGGGCGAGAAATTTTCTTTTTATAGGGAATTTATCAATGGTTTATAGGGAATTCGGCGCGTGATCGCTTGCAGTCTATATACAGGGTCATTCATAACAATATGTACTTATATTAAGGTTTAGTAGAACTCGGCAAGAAAATAATCTTTTCCAATGAAAGGAGGGGGCGAAAACGTCCTGTTTAGGCGAAAGAATGAAATTTATAAAAGTAGGTATTCTGCCTTTTTTCTCCTACATAGTTGTGCAAAATCTACGTTTGCGGGAGAACCAGTCAGCGCACGAAGGAACCGATTTTACAGGCGTGTTCGACGGAAAAGACACTTCACTAGCTTGCGTAGCGAAAAGCGAATAGCCAGACTAAGGAAAGTCATAAAAAGTCGATATGTTGTTATGTCTTACGCTAACGCGAACGGGCAAAATGGTAAATTGTTTTCATTACGACCAAAAATCTTTGTCCAAAAGACCAATCTCAGGCAATAACAATTTAATGCCCATCATTTTCATACCTAAGTGATGGTGCTGCGTTACGTGGTTGCTAAGTGACTAAGCTTTTTTGCACAGTCATAGTTATTACGTTTTACGTTAAAGCTTTCACATTCAGAATTGTAAAATGTTGCCCCTTCTTTCAATTAAAAAAATTCTCTTGCCAGGGTTCTATCAAACCTCAAAATATGTACCTTACTTTCTCAAACACCCTATGCAATTATGCATGCCTTTTTTTGATATGGCTATCGAAAACGCTTAGTTACTTGGCAACTGCGTAACGCGGCACCATCACTTTGGTACGGAAATGGTGGGCATTAAATTTGCTATTGTCTGAGAGTGGTCTATTGAACGTACATTTTTGGTCGTAATGGAAAAATATTACGGTTTTGTACGTTAACGCAAAAAAGCGTTAACGCAAGACATAGCAACATAACGACTTTTTATGACTTTCCTTAATCTGGCTATTAGCTGAAGTGTCTTCTATTTTGCAGAATTTTCCGAAGGCGCCTGTATTATCGGTTTTTTCGTGCGTTGACTGGTTCTCCCGCAAAGGCAGATTTTGCACAACTATGTAGGAGAAAAGGCAGAATAACCGCTTTTATAAATTTAATTATCTTAACTAAACAATACGTTTCCGCCCCCTCCTCCCATTGGGAAGAAAATGTTTTCTTGCCGAGTTCTACCAAACCTTAAAATAAGTATATATATGTATATATGTATATACAGGGTGTGACGGAAAGGTTTGAAGAGCGATAATACAGAATTGTTGAGCTTGTTAAAGCAAATGTTTTTTCCAATGGGGCATGGTCTCTGAGAAGTCTTGTTTTGGAGTGAGAGTGAAAATACTACAATTTGTAACACTGGTGTTTTTGCCCGACATAGGAGCACAAAATGTGCTGTTGCGAGACAACCAGTCCTCCTATACAGAAACTAAGCATACCTTCGTGTTCGTGATAAGAGTAAGACGCGCTGCGGCTGTCGCGCGACACGTCGGCGGTAGTGAACGTCGCCACAGTCATTTTACATGCACTTAATCTGGCCATGCCCTCCGAAAAATCGTATTTACTCCGCAACCACAACTCGCATTGCCATAAGTTTGGTACCAAAATGAATTGCATATTGGCTGAATATGTCCGTTTTGAGCGCTGTGAGTGATTGTAGGGTTATGATTCTGAAGTATTTGGCGTGAACGCTAATAAAGAACTTCATTTTTGGCGAATTCTCTTCTAAGCGACCATGTCGCGTCTTCTGACCGGACTTGCATATTCTTCAGATGCAGCAGAATTTTATCACGAACACGAAGGTGTGCTTAGTTTCTTGGTTGTCTCGCAACAGTACATTTTGTGCTCCTATGTTGGGCATAAACACCAGTGTTACAAATTGTAGTAATTTCACTCTTACTCCAAAACAAGACTTCTCAGAGACCATGTTCCATTGGAAAAAAACATTTGCTTTAACGAGCTCTACAATTCTGTATATCGCTCTTCAAATTTTTCTGTCACACCCTGTATATATATATAAATATATACATATATATTGATTGATTTATTGTTCGCTTGGCATGTACGAGTATACCTAAATACACATGTCACCCTTTTATATCAGAGGCGCTTAGAGCGGCAGCATATATTACCTACGCATCCATATAATCCATGGTTACTTCAATACCTTCTGAGTATTTGATTTCCATTGTGACAACCTCTGCTTTGTAATATCGACCAGGTCATTTCTAACATTTGGTCCTAGACCTCGGGCCTCCGACAGCTCTATATCTCTGCTCCTCCCTAAGTCTATACGTTCTTTAATAATATGTTCGATTGACTCAATCTCTATCCCACATGCTTGATATATATATATATATATATATATATATATATATATATATATATATATACATATAACGTGTTTTTCCGGCATCTAGATTGCCAAAGGTTAAATCTACCCTGGAAACAAAGAGAGCGGCCGAAAAACAAACAGCGCCGAGGCCTCGGTCATCACCAGAGGATTCAGACCAAAAGTCTTCTAGTCCTTCTACAACGGCCTTTGCTTCGCGTAACGTGGCAACGTAAATATGCGTGTTTCATATTTTGACTAATGTTTTGCTTATAACAAAATTGATACTTATATAAGCTGTGATTAATAGGTAATCCACGCCAATCGACATATGATACATACGTTCCCAAAGGCCGCCCGCGCCGGTCTTGATTACCTTCTCAATGTTTAGAATAGCGTCCTTTATGAAACGGTTGGGTATGCCTTTCTTCCTTTACCAGTTTTCCGGGCTAGAAAAGGTAAATTAGGTAGAGGCTCACTCAGTCATATCTGCCTTTGCCCACGCCTTACCCAAACGGATTTATTAAGATGAACTCGACGAACACTATCTAAACGGTATCTAAGGACATCATCGGAAAAGACTATTTGCTTTGCAAACAAAAACAAAAATGTGGCCTGCCCCTCCTTTTACCCCGCCCCCTATTAATATTCTTACCAAGCATTTTTAGATTCACGTAATTGAAAAAAGTGTGAACAGCTACCCCCGGATTAAGCTAATAATCTGAATATGTTGTTTACTGAAAGTCCGTCTAAAATTGAATAAAACTTACGTTATACTGTAATGAGAGAGGGAGCGGTAGGTTACTATAGATTATTTCAATAGGTTTAGCTAAGTTGTACTTAGACAAGTGCTAAAAACAGTCTGTTTGCACAATGAAAGTTAAGGGCAGATGCGTCTAAACATGAAGGGTGAGCACATCCTGCTAAACTTAAACTCAATGTGCCCACGATTCTATTACATACATATTTATTTGGTCACCATAGTATTGGTAGCAGTATACATCTAATGTTATGCGAAGTCTACACTGTTCCTATATAGTGTGTACGAGATTGTAGTGACGTTGTATCTATTTCGGTGCACACAAGTATATGGTATCTATCAATATCACAAATTCCACAAAATCTACACACACAACCATCGACCTCAAAACACTGTCCACTCAAACGCATGTGGCGATGGTATCCGTGCCATGTTACTCGACAAATTAGTGCTCGGTTCTTCTGGGCTCCTCTCTTCCATTTGTCCGAGCAAAACGCTGGTCCGTCCGTCTAGTTATTGGTTGCAAACTTCACTTTGCGCGTATCTCTCGAAACTCCCTATATACTGTGAGTACGGCTTCACTAAGAGGTAGTCCGTCTAGGGCAAAGTCCTCTGTAAGGGTCCGTTCGCGACATAGTTCAAGAGCGAATGTAGCAGAGGCGTTTTGGGTAGACATAGCACGCGCTTGATATAAAGTGCCTTTAAACGGTCTAGCCTTTTCAGATCGCTTACAATCAGAAAAGGTGCTATTGCAGGCAGGTATCGTATAATAGGGACAATTTTTTGCCTGAATATGTTTAGCGCTGTCTTCGAGTCGATGTCTCGAAGTTTTCCGAGAAGCATGACAGTAGCTGTCGCCTTGGCTAGTATTTTTTCGACATGTCTGCTAAAAGAGAGTCTTGGTGTCAGTGTAACGCCGAGATAAGAAAAGTGGCTGACAATCTCCAATGCAATGCCATTAATTTTGATGTGGCGGTCGGCTGCGGCGTATGCCCCTCCTCGGCTAAAGCGAAGGACTTTTGTTTTATCTATGTTGATTGTTAGCTTGCTCTCTTTGCACCAATTAACTGTTATGTTTAGGAAATACTGCAGATGTTCACGCGACTTTGCAAAGATGACTAGGTCATCTGCGTAGAAGGCGTGCGCAGCTTTTGCATCGCGTAGAGGATCCGATAGGGTTGCTATGTACATTATAAACAGGAATGAGCTAGCAGGATCTCCTTGGGCCAATCCTACCGTTTGCGTTATGGTGTCGTTGACATAATGATCTCCGTTCTTAACTATTATGAAGTAATTCAGATTCAAAAACGTGGTTTATTTGCGAAACTGCATTACAAATGCTTAAGTTTTCAAGAAAAAAAAATTCATTTCATAAAATAGAGTGATTTACACAGTCACATGGTTATATATACAGGTGTGTACACAGTAAACCGGTGATCAGTTCATCAGTGTGACTCAACATTGTAGCAATGAGATACGCTCGTCACAACAGTATTGCCGACCCTTTGTATGGTGGCTCCTATAACTCATGAATCAATTTCCATCTCCACAACTCTTCACTTCACAACGCCTGCTAATACCCTCACCGATCTGTTATACCAGAGCCGGTAGCAAGATACTTTTTTAATTCCCGCACAAATATACTCACAGAGGAGAGAGATCGTATGCGTCCTGGTAGAGCGCTCCAAACATGCGGCAGCCGACACAATAGGGAATGAGACCTAAGTTTCTTTTTGGTCCGCGGTATCACAAATACTGTCGCTCTACGCAGTTGCCTTCTTCGCCTAGGTACCAAGGGAAATACTATATCCTCCGGTAGTAAACCACGAGAGGTTTTGTAGGCAAGCGTGGCCACTCTAAGAAAATATATTTTTGAGACTGGTAAAAGGTCATAAGCAGCAAACAGATCACTAACTGACTCGTAGCGCCGTCTAGAGAAGATGGCGCGAAGTGCATCATTTTGAATCACCTGGGCCCTTCGAAGAATGCCTCTGTACCCACCACCCCACAAGAGAACACCATAACATAAAATAGATAGAAACAGGGCCTTGTAGACCGTTAAAAGTCCCTCAACGGGAACCCCCACCTGCCTTAATCTTCGCAAAGTTGCAATAACTGCATAACACTTTGGTATCAGTTGATCTATATGAGAATGCCAGGATAAATGTTCATGCAATACCAAACCGAGACACCTCACCGCCTGGGAACGATGTACCGTATTAGCACCCAGTTGAAAACTATCGGGCAATTGAAGCAGCCTTCTAGCGGGTCGAAATACTAAGATTTTGGTTTTGCTTGTATTTACAACCAATCCGTACTCATTGAAAACTTTAACAACTTTTTCAACTAACTCAAGGGAAGTGCTAATACCACTAGAAACGCTGCCCGGGTCGAGCCGAAACAAGATTGTCGTGTCATCAGCAAAAGCTATCGCCTTTCCCAGGTTATCGTGCTTGATTTTCAAGAGTATGAAGTTCAGTAATATAAGAAACATAAAGGGACCAAGTACCGAGCCCTGTGGAGTACCCAAGTCAACAAGCTGCCAAATAGATTAAACAGACCCAACCTTTACAGATTGAGATCTATCCTCAAGATAGGATCTAAACCAGCTAACTGTAGAGACCGTGCAGCCCAAGTGGGTCAACATCTGGGTAAACAATCCATGGTCAAGGCAATTGAAGGCAGACGACACGTCCAGGAACACGCCCAAACAAGGCTGGTCCATTTCGACCGAGTCAACCACATGCTGCCACAGATGTGCAAGGGCTAAGTCTGTCGATCGGTTTTTACGAAAGCCAAATTGGTCTGATGAAAGGAAGTTAATGTCCTTTAAATAACGAGTTAGGCTCAGTAACACTAACTTTTCAAAGATCTTTGAAATATAGTCAACAACTGAGATAGGACGGTAGCTGGACGCAAGACACCTATCCCCTTTACCCTTGTATAATGGGATTACGTTGGTAGATCGCAGACATCTAGGAAAGTAGCCGCGTTGAAAAGATAGATTATTCTTGCCAAAGGAACTGCAATAACGGAAGAAGCTATTTTTAACAATTTAGCCGGAACACCTATGATTCCACAAGCCCAGCTAGCATTCAAGTTCCTTATCACACTCTCAACATCAGAGGCCTGTACCCGAGGCAATGAAAATGATTTGGCCTCCTTTGGCCATAATTCGTCAAGGCCGTGCCCATCAGTACACGGATTTAACAAGTTTATAGTTTTATATCCAACCGTAGCGAAATGTAGGTTTAGTTCGTCGGCGATCGACTTTGGTTCACTAATCGTCTGACCCGTGCTGGAAGTTAAGACTGATGGAAGCTCTGCCTTAGAAAGCTCTCTACCGCAGGCTTTGTTAATATATTTCCACAAACGCCGCGAGTCCGATTTAATGTCATTAAACCGATTTTTATAAAAAGCCTCTCTGGCTAGGCAAATAGCGCGTAAATACCGTTTTCGAGCGCATGAGTACGCTTTTTTTGTCTCAGGCGTCAAGTGCTTACGATGCCTTCGATAAAGCTTGTTCACTGTGTGCCTCAACCGACAAAGCCCCGGGGAAAAAGAGAATGTGTGGCTGTCTCGAGAAGAACCAGGACCGTCCAGACTAATATTAGGAAATGCTTTGTCATAAATCTTGCTCACGGTAGCCCGAAACGCTTCGAAAGCTGAATCTACATCTAAAGCTTCATAGACGTTGATCCAGGAGGCCCGCCGTACCAAGTCAAAAAATACATCAATACTGCTCTGATCATGCCGCCTATGCAAAATGGGTATGTCCCTCCCAGGTACAACCGAAACGGGTTGACCGTCGTTGACAGAGATAATGATCGGATAGTGATCTGAAAATAATGGGGTCTCTAACACAGCTGCCTCAATAGAACTAAAAACAGAACAATTAGCTATAGCGATATGATCTATACAGGTTGCTGAGCTGGGACGGGTTACCCTATCTATTGTGTGAACAAACCCCCTCGCCATAAAAAAAGATAGATATTTCATAGGAGGAGGGTTAGCTAAAATATTGATATTCGAGTCCCCCATTAGCATGCAAGGCAGGTTGCTACTTCGCGGCAATAAAGCTTCAAGGGTATCTAGCAGCACGTCACTGTGACTAACACGACATGAGTAAAAAGCTATTATAAACCCCTCAAACCCTCGATCGTTTTTTACATGAATACGAACCGCTTGGACATGACCATCGGGACTACAAAGGGATCTAAAGGAGAGTATTGCAGAAGTGTTTTTTACAAAAATTCCGACTCCACCTCCAGGACGATCATTTCTGCAGGCAGTGATAAAGTTATAGCCACTAATTCCGTGAGTGGGACAGTCCAAGTCTTTTAGCCAAGTTTCACTTATGGCAACGACATCAAAACCATAGCCATCCCGAATCATAAGGTTAGCGATTGATTCAAGCTGCCCCTGCTTTAGCAGACCACCAGTACCGGCATTAATATGGATAGCTGCGAATGAATTAACACCTAAGCGAATGTCATCCCAGAGCACACACTTTCTGATATTCCCCAGAGACTGCGGAGCAATGTAATTAAAATTCATGAGTTATATAAAACAAATGAGTTAACTACTTTAGCTTTAAAAGAGCATTTAGCATCGGTGTTAAGAGATCTACGAGCTCTTGAAGGCATTGTGCCGCTCTTGGACTAAACACTTTTATGATATCTTTGAGAGGCGCAATCACCGTTGTCAATAACTTATCGCTACCTACAGCTTTCTTTATAGGGGACTTCTTGGGTTTTTTCGTCGAGCGCGAACGATCTGTAGCTTCAGGCTCGGGAACCGGTTTGGCAGTGTTTTTCGGAATAGCTGTTGCACCGGGTAAGTTCACCCGTACCTCAGGATCCCGAAGCCGAGTCGACCACTACTGATCTCACCACGGCCGCATATGATCGGCGAGAAGTTTGAGCCAAGTTGGAATCATCTTGCGGACTTTCTGTTACAGGACCCGTTGCCTCCAGTGGCACCGATTCGGCCACCTTGACTGAGACGGCCGTTGGAGATTCCACAGCCAGTTGATGTACTAATCTAGATTCCATCAACACTTTGCGTTTCTCGATCTCGCAGGCACGCACTGGACACGCCGATGAGAGGGACGAGTGCGGTCCTTTACAATGAACGCACTTGGCTTCATTCTTACAGTTAGCGGCAAGATGCCCTTTCTGCCCACAGTGCCGACAGGCAGGTTCATTCCGACAATTAGCCACCATATGCCCAAACCTCAGACAGCGGTAGCAAGAGAGTGGGGTACCAGCTGACATCACTACCTTGTACGAGCGGAAAGCCAGAAAGACCTCAGCTGGTGGTAATTTATTAAACTGAAGAAGCACTCTGTCCGTGGGAATGCTAGAAAGTACATCACCAGTTTTTCGCTTAATTATCTCCCTTTTGGCTGAGACAACGCCAGCGCCTTGAAGAGCTTCTAGAATGTCCTCGTCGCCAAATCCGCGATCGACACCATTAATTTTTGCCCAGTAGCTGGCCAAATCGTGGCACTTGGCCGTAACTTGAATGCCCAAGACTGAGTCAATCTTTACTGCCTCCTTTGCTTTATCTGCAGTATTAAACCACAAGTTGATAAAACCAGCCTTGGATTCAGGTTTGGCTGAAGGAAATAACCTGGCCAATTCGCTACAGAGGGGCAATAGTTTCTCCGTAAAAGGTACTTGCGAAGTAGTCGGCTCCCCATTTATCAAGCTCTCCGACCGGCGTGCAATCACAACTCGAAAAAGTCCCTTAGAACGCTTGATTACGCCTTCCCGTATAGCCTGAATTTGGCCTTGTACTTTGTCTATACGCTTAGCTGCGTGTTTATTGACAACCAGATTCCAGCCATTCGAATTATCTGATTGGTCAGCAACGTTTGGGCCACTTGAAGCCCCTCCAGTCGGCGCACCCGATCCGCCTGCACCTGTCACCGTGCAATTCGTGGTGCAGTCTGTTGTCTCCATTGTAGTAGGTGCCGGAGCTAGCGCCGATTCAACAGCCTTGCACGTTGCGTTGCATGTGCCAGCCTCGCTCATGGCGGCCGCTGGGGATGATGCCGCCATAATCTCCTTGGATGCCACGTCTG
This sequence comes from Dermanyssus gallinae, assembly GCA_003439945.1. NCBI lineage: Eukaryota > Metazoa > Arthropoda > Arachnida > Mesostigmata > Dermanyssidae > Dermanyssus > Dermanyssus gallinae. The sequence continues at coordinate 25,803 of QVRM01002758.1, forward strand.
CGACAGGTGCCGAATCATCATTTCCGTCACGAATAGTTACCGCACGTTTACTACTCTTCACCCGTTGGTTTGCACCAGCCTTCAGCCTTGTGGAGAGGGCTGCTTTCATTCTTTGCTCCATTAAAGTTTTGTTGATCACCATGTCTTAGCCACACTACAAACCGACGTGGCGACGCACGACGAATGCTACGTGCATTCACACTTCGCACGTAGCCAATCTACCACCGCACGTTACAAACGATGCTGGTAAGGCGCAGCTTCACACAGCTGTCGCACGAATAAGAGTCACGCTCAAACAAGCAGGACCGAACAGCACCAATTTGGTAACGCGTGTCGATACAGCCAAGTCCAACAATATAGCCAATCCAGAGTTACACCAACTCCAAAATGGCACAAACGATCCAAACGAAATGTCACAGGACACACACATCGGGGGCACAGAAGTTCTAGAGTTCCACCACACCAAAGTAGAGGCTCAGACAGGCCAAGAACGACCAAAAAACACCGAATCCGCACGGAGCCTGCTTACACCGTATGCCAACCGAACGGTGAGCAGACGCCAATGAATAGTAATAGTGAAGCATGTCCCGGATAAGGTTGTACATTGCTCCGCGTATTAAAAAATTGCTACGAATGATTTCTAAAAGACGGTCCCTTGGAACAGAGTCAAATGCGGTCTTAAAATCTAGAAATGCGGTATACGTCATTTCTTTACTTTGGCGACGTTGTTGCACATAATTCAGCAGAAGGTTAATAGCATCTTCGGTTGATCTCCCGGGAAGGAATCCGTGTTGCTCAGCGGGTAGCTTTTCTTTGACGCTGTTATATAACCTTGACACTACAAGTGATGTATTTTGTACAGAGTGCTCGTCACTGCGAACCCTCGGTAATTTGTCGGGTCAGTAGCGTCTCCCTTCCGCTTATATATTGGGTTCAAGAAACTCTTCCTCCACTCGTCAGTTATCTTACCTTGACAAAGGCACTTATTAAAAAGACTTGTTAAAACTGGACATATGATACTAAGATTTGATTTAATATGTTCATAGAATAGGAGAAGAAAAAACACGATTCTATTGTTAGAGATTGCTAACTGTCATGAACTGAGGCTGCATTGTTTGAAATGCATGATGCTCATTACTGTCGGAGCTACTCTGATATACCGTATCAGCGATTTGGGTATTGTTCAATATGCAAGGCTGTAGCTATTAACATTTAAACGTCTAGTGATAAGGTACAACAAAATGTTTTTGGCATGCAGTCCACAGAAAGGTAAAAAGACACCGAAGACAGGGAAGGAAAAAGTGTCTAGCTCTACAGCCGGTTTGAAAGGCGCACGCAGAGGCTTGCTTGAAGCAATGGTGACATCCGGCAAGATCCGACCGTAAGTCACCATTCTTTGCTGTTCCTGTTTAAGTGCAATCGAACATACTATTGAGGTACCTAAACGTACACAATATCAAGGCAATTTTAAATATGCTATGCCGAACAGTCAATAAGAGGTCTTTGTGGAGCCTCTGCCCCAGCTAAGAGGGTGTGCATTTAGCAACATATCCTCTTTCCTATTACTGGGATTCAAGCTGTGTTTATAGTTGTCCGTTTTTCATTATACTGAGCTTTTGTCAAAAAAGGCATAGTAATATAGTAAGTAAAACAGCGTTTCGCGACTTACATATTATAATTGTTATTTTATTTCCATTTTAACGCAAAAGTTGATGAAAAAAATATATATAAGAAGCACATAACCGCTATACGTTTAATTAATCTGGGACGTAAATGTTGATTTGATGTGTACTACACGTGTTTGTATGTTTGTGTTTGACATATATAGCGAAATAAAACTTCTCAGATGGGAAATACACAGGGTAGTACTTAGGTAGTTAATCGCTTAAAGTAAAGCTTAATAGCCTACGCGACATCGAATCTACTTCTGGGAGAAAAGTGGCAGGAAAGGCCCCATCGTGAGTGTCTTTTATTTTTAAACTCTAATTAAGTATTTTAAATGCGTAGTCATTATGTATATGGGGTGATGATGTCGACTGTTTATTGTTACACTTAACTTTCACCGCCTATTTAACATGTTGGTTGTGTGTGGCATGCGTGAGAGCAGGGAATAGAGATGGGGAAATATTATTTACATTTTTACTTATATAAACGTTTTTTTATTATATTGGTATACACGGGGCGATCCCTTGATATGCTCACTACTCGAAAGGTACTATCTTGCAGATACCTAGCAAAATATAAGGCGTTTGTTGGCCTTTCCCTTGGCGTAAGTGAATTTCTTTATTAGCAACATACGCCTTAAGAAATTGCTTGAATTTGACAGACTGCTTTCTCATTAAAGCTGTGTTTATGTTAGTGTCTTGTTTTTCAATTTTAATTAAGCTTTATTCACGAAACCGCAATTTCACAATGCTTAAGTTATCCTATATAAAAATATTTAGAACATGTATTAGCACCAACAATATTTATTTCATACTCTAACATGTCTTACTTCATACGAAACTTACAATTGAAGTCGCTAAAAACTTCTTCCGTTCACATGCATGGCACGCTTTGTTCAACCTATTGACGGGTAACTAGTTTTGACTAGAATTTTAACTCGTTACCAATTTCTTTACCTCACGTTTAAATAATCTGACTGAGGTGAGTATACGAATTTCTTTGGGAAGCTCGGTCCAGATAGTCGGCAGGGTGTACGCGAGAGCATGACGAGTAGACTGCCTTAGAGCTACTGGCCTCACAAATTCCGTTGCACGTCGAAATGTGCATCTAACAGCAGCTCTCGCTTGCTATGTTTACCCTCTAAATATCCTTAAGTGGTAAAAGCTTAGTCTTGAAAACGCTTAAGAACCGAATCGCTGCGGCGCAAGTTAAATACTGCCCTGAGGGCATCATTCTAAATGACTTCGGCCCTATGAGTTATACCTTTATAATGAACTCCCCAAATAGAGATACCATAACAAAGAATTGGCACTAATAATCTTTTGCATTGACAACACGGCGTCTCTGTCGAGACCTAAGTAGCGTTCCTTTTAATTTACAATATTATGACTTTCCTTAATTTAACGCAAATTATTGTTATTTCGTTTAAACACTTAAATCGTAAGGCCGCAACTAGTTTACTTAGGTAAGCAGTTTTCTAATCACTGAAACATTTTTATTTAGGAAATGCATAGACTTTTTGATAACTTAGCTCCCAAATAGACCACCAAATTTAGTAACATTGCAATGTAAAATAACGCTTATCAACCTACGTGACATCAAACTTTCTTCTAGGACAAAGGAGGCTTCTAAATCGTCAAAGGCTTCCAAGGCCCCATCGTGAGTGTTGTTCGTTTCAACACTCCAGTAATACAAAATAATTGACAATAAGTCTACTAAAATCTATGTTTTCTAGCATGTAGTAATAGTGTATATACCCACATGTTAGCCCGCAGGCTACTACTAAGGCGCCGACAAAGCTTGGCTGCAAACCTCGGTTACTTTATTAAAAAACGACTGTAGACATGAGTTTTGGCTTCTATGGCCAAACCTATAATCTTTTTACAGGGAATTCAGCTAGGGCTTATAGGAAATTCAGTGCTTGATCATCCACACTAGCTCTGAAGTGGAAAACTATGTTATTTTTCAATTTTATCAATTGTGTCTTGAAGAGAACTATGCTTTTCGGCCATCATTTCCTATATATATATATATATATATACATGTATGTTTCCTGTATCTAGATCGCCAAAACCTAAATCTACCCTGGAAACCAAGAGGGCTGAAAAACGAGCACGACCAAAGCATTCCCAATCTCCGGAGGATTCAGACCAAAAGTCTTCTAGTTCACTAGAATCTGCAATCGCTTCTAGTGAGGTGGCAACGTAAGTACTTCCGTAGTTAGATAAGGTATGCTGAATAGATAACACAAGCCACTCGTCATGATACATTTAGGCCCAAAGCTGCCTGTCGAGCCGTTTTTGATTGGCTTCGTAAGAAGAACAGGTACGTCTAAATGAGAGGCTGAACACACTCGGGAACTTAATGTGTTTAAAATTTTACTGTTAGATCAAGACAAGATCTTAAATCAAGTTGATCAATTGATTGTTGAATTAGTTGTTTTAACAAGTTGAAATCAAATGAATGAGTTGTACATTAACTTGCTATTTACTGTCGAAGTTACTCGTATGCAACAAAGGAAGGTAATTTTATTTTCTGTTATATTACCGATTGTTGATATAACAACATAGCATAAAATTATGTTTTGTAAGGTAACGTAACTTACACTACGTTATATTATAGCGTTTAATGATAAAGTAACAATTGTTTCTGGCATGCAGTGCGCAAAAGGCGAAATCAGCCGCAAAGACACCGAAGACAGTCAAGGGGAAAGTGTCTAGCCCTACAGCGGCGTCGAAAGGGGCTCGCACAGACTCTATTGGTCCACTTAAAACGCCAACGAAGTCCGAAAAAATAGCACCGTAAGCATCCGTCTTCCCGTTTAAGTTCAGTCAAACATATTACCTATGTTCAGAAACATACACAAAGCACCGATGAGAAGTGTATGGACCCAGAAGGTATGGTTAACAATCAAATACGTTGCAATGAGTTTATTTAAGTTTTTAAACTAAAATTAAGTTAAATACTTGGTTATCCGCAACCAATCAATTATTATTACTATTATTATAATTACCGCCACCCGGGACCCTGATGCACCTGGCCCTCGAGCGGTTCTCCGACTTGTCTGGGGTGTTGGAGACGCCCACCTGACTGACCTGTTCTGCGGGCTGAAGCAATGCCGGCCACTCATTGTGCTTCCGCCAAAGTAGGCACACCTCGCGAGGTCCTGGAGAGGCTGGCATAATCGACCTCTCTGCCATCATTATATGATCACCCAGCCTCTTCTTTTCGTATTCAAGACTTCCCACCTCGATAACCGCAGGAGTGACAACAGCAGCCAGATCTAGAAGATCAGGATAAAAATAACTTTCTTAGACATTCAATATGTTCTGAATCCAAATTTCATATAACCCTAGTAAGGGGGTGTGTTGCAAACAATAATGTTCGTAGAAATGTTTTTTTCTTTGCTAACTTGTGTGTGCAACCAACTCTGTCTGCCATTGGCAACCAGCAGTGATTGACACAACGGTGATCTACTATAGAATATTTTCTTTGACGAACCGGCTACCTCAGACGACACCCTAGTTTAAATTTCAACTTTAACTGTCAGACTAGGATATCCCAGATAGATACTGGGAACTATCTGATCACGATTGTGGTTGTTTAAGTTAACTGCTAGGTGTCGTTTAAACATACTAGAATTCAACCATTTCAGTTTCTACGCGTTTGTAATAGTAGACCGTTTGTAAAGTGATTAGTAATGCGACACCAGTAAATACTGTAGCTACGCTTTAAATTCTATATTTTGAGCTCATACGAAACTTTATAGAATTTAAAGCGTAGCTACAGTATTTACGATATTGCACGAAGTACCTCGTCTTGTATTTCTTCGACGCGTCTCGAACAATGATCCTAAGTGTACCGCACCGTCGTCTTTAATTAGACCTCGATGCATAAAACGTATGACTGATAGCTAGCGCAACTTGACTGTAAGTATGCTGTTCTTCGAATACATGGTACATGGAGGCAGTACAATCGAAATACCCAATTTAGCTTATCAAGTCTCTTCCTAGTTCAAACAAGAACACTAGACGCTTAGCTAGACTGTGTTAACAGACATTCCTGTACCTAGCAGTAGCCTCAAGCAGCAGCCTATGCGGCGAACGCTACCGGGGCGCTGTCGTTTTTGGTCCATGGCAATCGTGAACAAAAGACCGACTATGGCAAGTGCGAGCCCCGGCCTTGCTGGCTGCTTCTGTAGGACGTGGTTGTCATTGTTCTGCCTCTATATTCATCCGCTGGCCGTAGAAGAGAGCCCGTAGAAGTCTAGTTAAGAGAACGCGATGACTACAGAGGTAGCATTTAGACGCTATCGAGTCACTGACATCGTAGCGATTTGATACGAGCGCCTTCTTTTAGACTATTTAATCAGGTCTAATGCAGACACATGCCAATTAATGATTGTGTGCTGTTGTAGCGGTGTTTAGATCAATAACATAGACAGGTTGATACAGGATTATTTAATTAAAGTCGGATAACCCAGACAATTGGCTTTTCTAGGCTATTAAAATATTATGTGTTTTGCACGAATTTGGAGACGCGTATGATTGAAATCACTGTTTATCGTTTGTGGTTATGGCGCTGATACACTACAATGTCAACATCGTTCCAAACATTCCGACGTTTGCTTTTAGCAGTTCAACAATTTCTCTGTAGACAATTCAAATATCTCGGTAGACAATTAGTATTCTGACTATATTTTTAAATCTACCTTGAGTATGGAGGTCCATTAATTAGTCATAATGAGTTTTATACTTTTATTCTGATGTTTATTAGGTTATATATATATATATATATATATATATATATATATATATATATATATATATATATATATGGCTTTTAGTGAGCAGATGGCAGTTCAACCTATGGACTAGTGAGCAGATGGCAGTTCAACCTATGGACTAAGACGGCTGTTAAGGGGAAGGTGTCTAGGCCCACAGAAATAGGCATCTTGTGCTTTTTTAAATTTTATTAGGTATTACAAACAAACTCATAAAAAAAACTCCTATTTGAAAAAATCGAAAATGTCTGTTCAAAGAAGTTCTACGTTAGTTGAGGTTACACGTTTTACTATTGATATATGTCTTATACATGCTTAGGTTTGATACAGCTTGCATTTATCACCGAGCGCTCCAAAACGTAACATTTAATTTAAGCATTTGTTAGTACAGGTTGACACGTACAATGTTTTGCCACTTTTAGAAGGGACCAATCGAAGTATAGAAGTATGTTTAAACGTTTAATGACACAGCCCACAATTGACGTTAACTTACAGTGCGCAACCACCTAAATCTCCGCTAAAAACAACGACAGCCGCCACGAAGCAGTTGTCTGCAACAGCTTCAGAAGATGCTCGCAAAAAATCTGCTGCTTCTCCAAAAGCGCCAGCGAAGTTGGCGAAGAAGACCCCGATGTGAGCATTTATGTTTCATTTTAGTGCATTATGCATTGTTGCGGTGCATATTTATATATATATATATATATATATATATATATATATATATATATATATATACCAGCGGCAACATGTGTCTCTGTGTGTTTGTGAATTTACATTCAGCAACCAAAGAGGCTACAAAGAGCTGCATTTGCAATGAATTGCTAACGTGTATCTGCAACCTGAAGTCATGATTACATTTACTATTTAAGATACGATCAATTGTTGAAAAATAGACAGATAAAGATTGTTGCTATGCAGGACTAGGTCGCTTGGCTAAGATAACAACTTTCCAGTTCGGGCGGCGTGCCTTCATGTGTTGACGATAGGTACACCAGGAGCCTTGCCATACGACAAGCAAAACGGTGCACGCAGGTTTCCGAGGGAACTTTTCCTAGACGAAAGAGATAGCTTTGAAAATCAGTGGCCAGTAAGACACTGTGTATGGAAAAGTGTATTTCCCCCGCCGGGCGCTCTATCCACTTTCGTATGTCCGGGATGAACAAACGAAGTGAATGACCCGGCGAGTCTGTGGGGATGGCATCCCTTTCTTCTTGCCAGTACCTTACTATTATGTTTCTCCCAGCTACTTTGTTGGACTCAGGCACCCCTTCCCATCATTTACTACTAAGTCCAAGGTGGGGATCCAGCCAGTACCAGAGCTGCGTTTGTACTAACCATGCGGTAGGTCTGCAGGGTCCTAAGAGCCGCTCCCTTCTGCAGCCAGCTTGGCGCTGCGAAGTGTGCAATTGACACGGTAACCAACATTAGTAGTCATCGCCGTCACTATCGCGGTACGGGTAAATTCGGCAGGATCTTGCCTATTGTAAGAGCAGCTTTAGTCGTCTTAGCCAGCACTTCCTATGTGATTTGTGCCCCTGGGATCCTTGTCTAGTAGGACACCAAGGTATCTGGCTTCGGCTGCTAGCTTAATCCGCTGACCCGCCGCCATCCGTTTCATGCTGCCTATTCTCTTCCTCCCTGCCAGGAGAATGGCCTCTCTCTCGTCGTAGACCAGCTCTATCTGCCCATCTCTTTGACGACCAGAGAACCATAATTGCCTTTGATTCTAGTTCTTCCTCTGTCATTGCTTGAGTAATCACGGCCAAGTCATCCGCGTACGCAATCATCTCCACTCTCTGTGGGAATGTTTGCCTTCTCAGGACGTCGTCATATGTTGTTAGGTTCCAGAGTAAGAGGACCAGGATTGACACCTGTAGAGCATCTGCCATCATATCTATCTCCACTGTGCCGTTAAAAACTCTTCTGCCTTCCAAGGGAGGGGATATGGGTTTCTTTTTTTAATCGGGACGTGTTTTTAAAGGGCGCGTGTGGTTGACTCAGTCACTAGATAATTCGAACCTGCTTATACATTTTCCTACGCGTATCAGCCTTTTGCACTGCCCAACTTACTCGTTTTTATTCAAAAGTTATATTGCAAGGGCTGTACGTCCTCTACGGCCTATTGGTTCAAAGCATACCTTACGGTTAAGCTTCAAGTCATTACGTCAGAGCCAAGGTCATTAAAAATAACATTGTTTGCCAAACAAAAAGGTCATACGAGGCTAGTTTTTTTCTGACTACAACCTTACTTCCAGTCAGCAAGCTAGATTTGCTGAGTGTAGCTAGCTCAGCTTTGGAAACTACCCTCTCGTGGGCTCCTTTCGATTTAAGTTAATACACTGATGATCCTGAGACGAGCACGGTGTTGAGAATGGCTACCTCTTCATTTTTTTTTCCGAGAATCCGAGAATTTAAACGGATGCCTGGAAATTCCATTTTTCTCAATTGAAATGCCGTAAAATGGTGGTTGGTGAATGGCGTTCAAAACATGTTTCTAAGACGCCTGCGAATCAGGTGCCCACACAGCGTGTTAGATGACGTTGTTCCAAGTATCGACACACTTTTCATGCAGTGCAACTTATCTGTTCTACATCAATTACGAAAATGTGACTTGTTAGGACACTTTTTTGATGTACGCTCCAATAACCTAAGGAGTCAACGATCAATCACCTCAAAAGCCGTGGCCCGCGGAGAATTCGTGAACGGACTGTTTGCTTGGCGTATGGCCAAATGGGCCCATGATAATCCAAATAGTGCTCGCCTATTTGGTGATTAATTACGATTGTCTTACACAAGTATGTATATTGATACCAACCCTTTTATGTGAAATAAAAGTGGTGTTATGTTATGTTAAAAAAAAATGTTTGTGACTGAATAAACATAAATTAGTTTGCTCTTTCGTTCATATGTCAAACTTAGGAATTCTCACTTTGTGAATTTAATCTTATGTTTCTTTAGTATGCTGTTATGCAGTTGGGAAGTGAATTATATATATATATATATATATATATATATATATATATATATATATATATATATATATATATATACTGTCTTGCATTTAGCCAGCAACTGGAAAAATCTGCCGTGCAAGCATAGAAGGTGGGCGAGAAGCCATTCGTTCATATATCATAATTAGAAATTCTCACTTTGTGAATTTAATCTTATGTTTCTTTAGTATGCTGTTATGCAGCTGGAAAGTGAATTATATATAAGTATATATAAATATATATATATATATATATATATATATATATCCTGTTTTGCGTTTAGCCAGCAAATGGGAAAATCTGCTGTGGAAACAAAGAAGATGGGCGAGAAGCCTGCAGGGCCGAGTCCTACGCAGGATCTAGACGGAAAGTCTTCTAGCAGCTCTCAGATGTCAGCTCCCATCAGTCCGTCAACGTAAGCACTTGTTCATGTTTCCTTAAAGTGTCCTCTAATAGAGCAAGATGCTATTGATTTTTCCAGAACAAAATGATATTCTTTTTTTTAGAACAAGATGCTATTGATATGCTTAGAACAAGATGCTGTTAAATTATCTAGCATCTCATGATGCTACTAAATTCTCTAGTAGATCAAGATGTTATTATAATTTTCAGTACATCAAGGTGCTACTTAGATTTCTAGTAGTGCAACATGCTACTGAATCCCTTTAGTAGAGCAAGGTGTCCCATTCCATACTAGTAATTTATGTGCAGACCCAAGATACCACTTTTTTTGTGTGGAGGAGGGTGAATGCTTTTGCGCACGCTACGAGTATGGGGTATTTCCCCCTCTCGAGCAGTGTGGGACTCGACCCTAGCGGTTGGATGTTGGTCCGCCAAGATCCCTACCCACTAAACACACCTCCCCCTTCACTCTCTAATGGCCCAGATATCCATAGAACAGTACTGTGGGCCATTAGGAGAAGTGGCGAGCGCGTACCGGATCATTCGGCCGAGGTTACTCACGGGTTCCCCCACCGGCCCGACGTGTTTGTCCCAACACCTGCGAACCCGTCTGATTACAAGCCACGTCATCTGTTGATGTCGTAAGCGCTATTCGTTCTCTTCTGTACCTGCCGAACTCGGTTTTCTTTTTCAGCAGTTGCCATTTCCTCGCCCAGTTTCCATGCTGATGCTGTGCTGCATATGTACTCAATTACAATGACACATATGCAGGCTCATTTATTCTGGCATCAACAGCCGGTACGCAAGAAGACTCTTAACCCTATAAGTATAATTCGTGCATCTAGGTAGTTTGTCAAGTCTCTAGAAGAATTATATTTTGTCGACTGCATATATTTTATCAAGAGACGTTTGTTATTTTGTGCTAGATATCTTACAGTATTATTGAACGCATTGCTACACATCAAGCATTCAATTTAATTCCAAGTACAAAACAACTGTAATGGCACGTTGACATGTCGCTCCACAGTAAGGGTTTTATTACAATCAGAAAGAACAAAGTTATGTCTATTTAAATTACTTAGACGACTTATGGTGGCCTACAAGTAACCGTTTTATTTGACCTGCAGATCACGAAAGCCCAAGTCTGCAGCAAAAAAGAAAAAAGGCAAAAAGAAGTTGCGCAAAAAATCTTCTGATTCTTCGAAACGGCCATCGACGCCCTACAAAGAGTTACTGTGAGCATCTTTCTTCCCATCTTGGTGAATTATGAAATATATATATATATATATATATATATACGATAACGGTTTGTAAATTTCACTAGATACTAGGACTGTCGAGCCCGGTGGCGTGGAGCATTCACCTTTGCCTCGCGACCGGAGGAGACACATGAGACTCAGCGCAAAAAGTTCATTTAAGTACTCGGACAATAGCATGATAAGATGACAAGGTCATACAAAATAGCATGATAAAATGACAAACACTTGATCAGATGTGTTGTATCGACATACCTTGTGTGAATGTTTATAAAAGTTGCACGATGGCGTGTAGCCAGCCCGCTGCATGTGTGTAAGCGCCATCCCAAGTGATATCAAAGCAGCTTCTCTTTTTGCTAGATTCAGCATATTATGTATGTCCTCTTTTTGGTTCTAGCTCATACCATATTCAACCGGTATGCAATGCGCTGGACGCTGGCAAAAACACGCATACATATACATGCATTTGTGTGTGTGATCGTACCACCATGGTTTAGCTGCAATCGTGGTTTAGGTTGGGTTAGGTATCGTATTTTTAATTGGGCTCATGCGAATGCACCACGCTACCTCTCCACCTGTCGAGCCCGGTGGAGTGGTGCATTGGCGTGCGCCTCGCGGCCGGAAGTGACACATAGGTGCAGCACGGGCTCGATCCCCACCGTTGCACATTTGTATTTATGGGGTCCGTCTTACGAAGTAAATCCGCGAAAGCTAACCCGAGGACGTTAAATGTTGGCTAAGGGTCAGCCCAACCCTGAGAGTTTAGGTCTCTTGACACCTCTCAAACGTCGACCGTCTCCGTTCTGGCCACGTAAACACCTTTTCATAATTCCGTAGCTTGTTCCTCAGTTCACACTAGCTGTGAGCGGCCAATTGTCTAGCTAGCTGAAGGATAGGAAGCTCACATTTGGTTTCATTAATCAAAAGCCTCGATGGAATCTTATTGATAAACTGCGGATACTGAATTGCAGATAACGCATTTACCGCAATAGAATATTTATTGATGTGTTGACATTCAGAAGGTGTATAAGAGATTTATCGACTAGATACGCTTACTTCTCAATCCCAATGTAACGCGTCTTCGAAACCATGTTGTGCTGCTAGAAGAGTTTATGGCTGAGAATACAGCGGAAATCATCTTCGTGAAACTTAGAAATTTCTCGTCGACAAAGTCAGGATTCTCAAAAATAAAAATAAAAGTAAAATTTACATTGGAGACGTTAGATCATCATTTAAACACGTCTTATAATTCCAAGCTAGTGTATAACTTAAAAAATTAATTACCGACGACAAGTGCAGTTTTACCCCAGCTTTTTTCTGTAAAACAGTTGCAACTTAATCGTTGAACTTTTGGCATTTTTCACATTGTATTGTGATGGGCCGTCCTTTCGCTATTTCGGGGGCCAATTTTAGCGCTTGTGCTTAAAAAGGAGCTGAGGATATCAATATGTATTTACTTTTTTTTTTATTAACGCGTGGTTTAGCTGTCAATCGCACGTATTCGTCTATTTTTAAAAAATTCTTCCGAGACGTTGCTTGAATTTGTCTAAGGATATTGTTCTGGTTCAGTTTTACAGTTTTGAGTAGGTCGTTTTACATAGCAACCGTTGCAAGCTTTAAACTCTGTCGAACAAAAACGTTTGTATCCATTGGTACTCTCAGATCATGAAAATATTGGCTCACACCCATATGATAAAATGTTAATTAAAAAGCATTTTCTTGAACGCTTGAAAATAGGTCTATAAACGTGCTAGCAATGCAGTTCTTAAAAACGTAACTAGCAATGCAGTAGCTAAATAGCATTCCGAGCAAAGATGACGTTTGACCATCCCATATGCAGTGCTGCTCGAAGTGCATTGTTTTCGATCATTTCCCGTATTGTCTCACCGTTGATGACGGTACAGCCAACCACGCAAACTATTGTCGCCGTCTCTAAATGAACGCCCTGATTTTGAGAGTCTTTGGTTGCGTCAAATAAGTGACATGTCGGCTCTAAGGGAAAATATTTTTACGGTGGCTTGTTTCTGGTTTAACCTCAATTTGACAAAGTACAACTAGGTCTACTCTGCCTTTATCTAGGAATGATGCAGATTGATTGTAGGTTCATCCTTAACTTTAGGTGAGTCATGATTTTGATATAATAAAATTGAAGTTTACGGATGCATTTAAAACATTAGCAAATTTACCTATGGCAGCTTTGTCAGCACGATCAGTTTCTCCAAAAGTGAACTCCGTGGTGTTGTCTAAGAAAAGTTCCATCGAGCTATATCGAGTCTTTCATAGCAAAGTGGATGCGTTTACACGTTTTGGAAGCCTAACATAAAGACTGAACTCTGTACTGCAATCGTATATCATAAGTTACAACGACACGCAAACGCGCATTGGTTTTCATCGATTCGAGCTCAACGAAGCGGTCTAGCTTAGAAACTCTTTAGCAGCTGTCTTCGAAGGCTTCCCTATTGTATGCGTAATACTCACTCTATTTTGCTACAGCATAAACCTAATCGTTAAACTGGTACATATTCACACAGATTTTATGTGTGTTGCATATACCTGTATGTTTTTATATGGTACATTTATGTATTTATCCCTTCAGTTCTTCCCGCTATGTTCTTCGGCAGTAAGTCCACGGGGTACGGGGCATAGGGGAATCATGTCAAATATTTTGTTCCATGCAGCATAAGCTTTACAACTTAGGTAAGTTGAGCTGATTTTAATACATATTTGAGTGTTTAACGGTACTGTATATGTCCCTGCGTTTTCTTGTGCAGGCGGAAGCTCACAACATCTGGCGACAAGAGCCCAGCGGCTGCAAAAAGGGATAAGCCTGGTGTTACAAAAGGACTTCAAAAGGAGGCACGTGAAAAGTCACCCGGGGCTACAAAGGCGCCAACTACCGCCGGCAAAGCTCCATCGTAAGCTCTTGTGTCATTATTATCTGCCATATTGGCACTAAGTAAGAACTTGCTTTAAAAATATTTTTATCTAGTAAACCGTCTATCAATAAGTACGTTTCTAAGCATTTGTTTTTGAAACAATAATGCAGGGCGTACGTTCTTATGCCCTCATTCTCCGGCTGCCGGTAATGTCCTAGGCATCTCTGGTCCAACTCATCTTGAAAATATACCATATATCTTACCACGATTAACAATGAGGCCTTGGAAGCATTTTGCGATTTAGAGGCTGAAGAAGATATTTCATGCTGGCCAGAGGGTTCGCGGGGCTGGATGCTACTGACTTTGCGCAAATTACCTCGTCTCAAGGGTAGATTTGATGCATGACTGACTGTTAATTAAACGTCAATCAAAGTGAATAAGGACAACTTTAATTTTATCTGGACCGTCAAATAATGAGGATGTCTGTAAACATTTATTTCTGAAAGATTAACCTGGGGCGCTTAAACAAGTTAAACGTCAGAGTCTACCGCGTGGACATCCGTCGCGCAAAGAGTCATTACATCAATTTCACTAGGAAAATTATTTTGAAAATGCCTATAGATTAGTTTAAAAAAAAAGTAATTCGTACGGCGTCCAACAGTTTCGCGTATTCTTTCGGCTAGGACTTCCCAACAGGAAATCAGTAGGTGAGTTTAGGAAACGCAAGCGAAGTTTGCAAATATCATTACATGTGTAGTATACCTGTTGTTTTTGAAGAGTTGCTTGAATTCGACAGTAAGTGGACATTGAATACGGTATACGCTGGCCGTCATAAACAACTCGTGTATACATTTTTGTCTCCTAGACTTCACTCATTTTCAAAAAAATACGTGAAAGAGAGAGCAAAACATATACGAAAAAACTAGACCTTCACTACGAATAAAATACCACTTCGCTAAGTTAAACCGATTCACTAATGATTCTTAGGACACAAAGCTTGAGCAGCCTGGTGCCCCATTATTATTTAGCCCTTAATAATTGATTAGCTGCTCTTAGAATTTCAAGCGTGATGTAGCACTAAACTTTACGTGCAGGTCCCTAATATTCTAACGCCTTACCGGGTGTATGGGCACACTTTATGTATTTTTTTTTTGAAACCAAAGACTGCGGATATTCACCAGTTATTTCTCGTAGGACTTTACCTACTTTTGGACTCCGAGATGTTGGGTAGACAGAATCAGGGCAATTGTTGCACAAGGCGTTGTCTGGCTTAATGTCTCGACCGGAGAAAGCAGGCTTAGAAGCCTTTATCGCCAATGTGTGTTTTCTCGCCACGCGGAGAGGGTTAGCGCCGTAGCGGTGCTGAACGAAAAAAAAAATAGAGGATGCCAGTCCACAAAGTGGGCTGGATACTCATGAGGCTATTCAACAGCTATGTCACGCTTTAAAAAGTCTCAGCACTCTTCAGTAATTCAGTTAGTAATCGTTTACTTGTTTTAATGAGGTGAAATCCGAATTCCGTAGTAAATCAGTAACACACACTTCCACACATTTATCCAGTTCTCGTTAACAAGACAAAGTGTTAAAGTGTTTTTGGGCCTTTACGCATGGCCCAAACTATGCTGCGATTGCGTACACACTAGTACAACGACGCAAATGCATAATCAAGGTTTATCGAATTACGCATAGCCAAAAGATCTGACTTGAAAAATCGCGTGACCCGATTCATTTATCCAGACTAGATAAGCGCTTTTCTATAGACTATTATTTACACTTATACAGTTACACAAAATCCATTGATTCAGTTTCTACTGTGAGCATAACACCCACTCTTATCAGTCACAACAAAACCCTGTTCGTTATAGGCAGATGTATTCACGCGGATTTGATGCTTGTGGCTTATGTATGTGTATTTAAATATTTCGTACATATTTATTTTTACTTTATTTGCCCCTACAAGAAGTCTACGAGGGTAGCACATGGAGGTAATCATGTTAAATATTTTTTTTTTGCATGTAGCATTCGTTTAACCAGTTAGGGGAGCTAAGGCGATTTTACTACGCATCTGAGTATTTGACGGCAAATATTTATTATGTGTATTTGCCGTGTTTTTTTTTATCTCAGGCGGCAGGACACAAAGGCTACCCAAAGGAGCCCGGCGGCTGCAAAAAGACAGGAACCTGTTCCTACAAAAGGACCTGGAAAAGATGCACGTGCAAAGTCACCCGGTGCTACAAAGGTGCCAACTACAGCCGCCAAGGCCTCAACGTAAGCTCTCGTGTCGCTATTTTCCTTCTGTTGATAATGTTCTAGACAAATTTGGTCAAACTTACGTTCCAAATATCTCATGTCTCTTACAACTGCAAACGATGGCGCTTCGGAAGCCGTAAGCGAGTTAGAGGCGATTCTTGGGTACGCTCTCTAAAAATGTAGCAGTGCTGGTTTGCCTCAAATTTTGATTAGTTTTTTTTCGTTGCTAGGGATAACGAACAGTTATGCCGGCATCTAAATCTGCCCTTGTTGTTGTTATTCAATCAATATGGGTTGGCAAACTGTGCGACGCAAATTACATTCCGAATAACAGAACAGGGAAAAAAGAAAAGGGGGGGAGAGAGAAAGATTGCGAAAAAGACACAAAACGAGACATCGGTCGTGGAGGGGAAATAAGAACAGAGAAAAATCGGCACATAAAAATATCGAGGTTAGATGCCAATCCTCGTAGCACTAATCTCTCTCGTCGAGAGAAGTATAAACAAACAGTAATCATGCATTACGTCCTGATAAAAGCATACAGGGAATTAAACCATTTGAAGATATATATATATATATATATACAGAGGCTTTAGGTCGCTGACATCTTCTTGAGATGCACATACAACATATTCTATATATGTCCAAGATTAACGGAAACAAATGCCGTTTTCGAGATTTAATGAATACGTGTAATGTAATATAATCAACAGTACCGAAAGGTGATGTAATAATAAATAATAATAATAATAATATATACAGAAGGCAAGCACGCCAAGTGTGCAAACGTATTGTAAATGATCAATAAATCAACACAATATTTTTATTATATATATATATATATATATATATAACACTGTTTCTGCATTTAGCCTGGCAAAAGCTACACCCATCTTGGAAACAAAAAGCACTACGCAAAAGCAACCAGCAGCGACCTTTACGCGATCTCCAGAGGGGTCTCGTGATAGCTTACAAGAACCAATCGTCCCTATTCTAACCACGTAAGCACTTGCTCTTGCCTTGTTCTAAAGTATGCACGAAGCATAACCAACGACCAATCGTCTAGCTAGCTAAAGTAGGTTAGATAGGCAGTTTCCATTGGTTTCATTAATAACACGCGTTGATTTAATATGAATCCTTGGAAACAGAATTGCACCTTATATATTTTCTAAGTGAGTTTTTCTTCAACAAGATACCTTTTGGGACGTTGCTTAAGTGCGATGAGGAACTGAGACAAGTTAGCAATGAAATGTTGCTGCTTAAGGGGCATCATTTCAGATCGCTCATATGGGTAGAACAATGTTCTTTTAGGTGTTACGCACAGCTAATACAAAGGTTTTATGTCAGCTTTTTAAAAACATTCTACGCACCAAGGAGAACAAAATAAGGAACATCAAATGCGTTTAATCACGCGAGGCTAGCAGTTAAAACCCTATCACTTGCGGTTGCACGTTCAGCTATTTTCATTCATTATTTTTTTTTATTTGAACAACACGACCGTTGAGTATGTGGATGTAACTAACAGCTTCAAGCAAGTCTGTATGGCTTTGTTTATATGTAGTACGAAGCATAAGAAGGCCCAAGCACAATGTCTATTAGTAATGATAACCTGCAGAGGTGTGCCAAGTACCATGCAGTGGAATGCACAGCGCTGGATTGAAAATCGTTGCACTACTTCTCTCGTGGGAAGCGTGAAGAAGATAGAGCTCCATGAAGAAACATTTTTGAAATGTATATTATACTCAATTTGAGTGAAATAAACATAATTGTAAAAAAGTAATGTTAACCTTTACGGGTTAAAATTGGATTTAACAAGGTATCACCACTCCCGTTCTGTGCATGTAAGAAATGATGAAAATTGTTTCTTTAGTTCACCCTTCACTTTAAGTAAGGGGGGATTTTGATAAAAATACAACATTTTTATTTAAAATAACTACCTATGTTCTAAGCAAAAAGATGTTAGTTATAGCATAAAATGACGTTTTATATTCAGATATATTTACATCGATTTTGTAGGAAAGGATATAGGCTAGACGATCACCTTTTCCTACTAAGTCAGGTTGTCGAAACATCGAGATTGCGGGGACAAGGGTGTGTGGCAGGATTTTTAGATCTTAAGAAAGCATATGATATGGTGGACAGAACAAAGTTGTATAAAATTATGCTAGAGGAGGGTTTGGAGAGAAGTTGGGTAGAGTTGCTGGAAGAAATTTACAGAAATAACACGGTAAGAATAATAATAGCAGCCGAAAAATCTAGAGAGTTCATAGTCGCTAAGGGGGTCAGGCAAGGCTGTCCGTTGTCATCGGTTATTTTTTTGATGTATATAGAGAGAATAGCGCGAAGGATTAATAAAACGGGTTTAGGGTGGCAGATAGGGGAAAAAGGTGTATATATCAAGACACCTGTGCTGCTGTTTGCTGATGATATGGTAGTGTTAGGGCGGGGCACTAGCGAGGTTCAACAAATGTTGAATGCATGTGGGGAAGCAGCGGAGGAACTAGACATGGTGTTTAATGAAAAAAAGAGCGCACTTTTAGTATTTAACGGAATTAGGGAGGAAAGAAAGCTTGTAGTACAGGGGAAGGAATTGGAGTATAAAAGTGAGTACAAGTATCTTGGGGTGACAATGACTACAGGGGGGAATTATCTAGAAAAAGAAGAGATATTACGGAGGAAGAAAGCTGAAAGAGGAAGAAATGCAGTAAGGTGTAAGGGCCTCTGGGGGTTTAACAAATATATAGTAACAAGGAATATATGGAAGGCCATGTATGTGCCAGGATTGACCTTTGCTAACGCCTCTCTGGTCCACAGCGCGGGGTTAGGAAAGAAGTTAGAAACAATACAAAGAGAAGTGATAAGATTTGCATTGGGTTGCCGTTTTAATTGCGCTAGGGAATTTCTTGAGGGCGAAGGAGGAATGTCAAAATTTATACAAAGGGAAGTACAAAGTAAGCTAAGATTTAGTGTTAGGATTAAAAGTGTCACAAATAAAAGATGGGTTAAACAGATGCAGCTGGTAAAGACGGCACTAAAGATGAAAACGAAGTGGGATCGCAGAGTAGAATTTGCAGCTAGGGAGATTGGGTACAATAGTCAGCAATGGGCCAGAGCGGGAATATCGGAGAAGATGGTGAAATCGAGGGTGAACAAGTCATATACAGGCAAATGGAAATTGGCGATGGGTTCCAGATCGAGTTTGGCAAGTATATATGGAAAGGAAAAGACGGAAAGGGGCGGGGTAGAATGGGTATACGATAATTCAAAAGCGAGCGGGCTATTGGCAGATGCCAGGGCAGGGATGTTGGATACAAGGATACAAAGAGCTAAATATTTGGAGGGACAAAGTACAGAATGTCGAGCATGTGGACTAGGGAATGAGTCAATTGAGCATATTGTTAAAGAATGTACAGCCCTAGGGGGAAGCAGAGATATAGAGCTGTCGGATGCCCTAGCTCTAGGACCAAACGTTAGAAAGGACCTGGTCGATATTACAAAGAAGAGGCTGTCCCAATGGAAAGCAAATACTCAGTAGGTATGGAAGTGTACATTGATTATTCAGATGCATAGGTAACATATATGCTGCCGCTCTAAGCGCCCCTGATAAAAAAGGGTGACATGTGTATTTAGGTATGCATGCCAAGCGAATAATAAATCAATCAATCAATCATATGTATAAGTGTAATTTTGCAAATAGTACATATCTGTATTTCCCCCGTCATTTCTACCAACAGAAAGTGCGCGTAGTCGTACATCGGGGTAATCATGTTAAATAATTTCGTGCACGTAATAGCAATTTACAATTTAAGCGAGCTGAGCTGATTTGAATACGTAATTGAGTGTTTGACGACACTTTATATGACCATGTTTTTTTTTTTGGTGCACAGGAGGCGGAGCCCGTTGACTGCAAAAAGGCAGGAACCTGGTTCTACAAAAGGACCTCAAAAAGACGCGCGTGAAAGATCGCCCAGTACTACGAAGATGCCAACTACGGCCGGCAAAGTTTCATCGTAAGCTCTTATGTCTTTATCATATTTAGCAGCAAATAACGTTTTAAAGTGTATTTTTAATCGAAGGTCACGTTTAAAATATCTCATATCCCCTATCAATTCTACTCTTTCCTAGACAAGACAGACGTGCACATACTGTTTGACTAGGCATCGTAGCCCATGATAATGGCCAATTATTTAACCAGCGTTGTTATGTTTGGCTATTTAAACAGGTTTAGCTCACGAGAATGTGCTAAATGACTAATAATTGTTACAGTGAGATATTTCGTACCGGTAATCTATACGAGTTTAATTTATTATGCATATGCGGCCGTTTTACGAACGGTTACCTACTTAGTTGTCAGCAGTATCCCGTGACGTAAATTTAGCGCACTAAGAGTCATCTTACTAACTTAGCTTTCCTCCAAGTCAGACTATTATTATTATCTTAACAAGCTGCAATGGAGAATTTAGGAGAATCAGGTTTTATCATAGTAAAAGTGCGAAAAAGCTGTGTCTAAATACATTCGAATCAATCTTATGACGACATACAAATAACGGACCATTTTGGCGCACAGCTTGCAAAAAGCTAAATCTCCTCAGAGGACGCAGAGAGCTGTCAAGAAGCAAGAACCGAGCTCTTCTAGCACTTCGGAAGGTCGGCGTCAGAAATCTCCCCGTCCACCGAAGTCCGACGGAATCTCATTGTAAGCGCCGCTTTCCCGCCGCATTAGTTATTTTAATATTACTTCAGTATTAAATGTGTTAAATAATTTTTTAGCACCTAGATAGCTGGGTTTACGATAACGAACTACACTTTTGTCGTATGCGACATAGTATTGATACAGTAGATAGAACAAGCAGTGCCATTGTATGTTAGGAGCCTACATTTATCAACTAAATTGATTGCGATAAGCTATGTTAATACGTACCCACTATAGCAGCCCGCCACAAAAACCGTTGCCGTTGATTTACCACGGGAGAGAAACCCTTGGATTGATTGGATATAAACATCGCAGGTTATTTGATTTTATGTCAACATATTTAACAGATATCACAATGTCGTTATGTGCCTACCAGCGGACAAAACCATTAATTGTAGATGCAATATTACATGCGTATTTGGCGGATGAGCTGCACGCTATAGCCTTAGGTCATTAGCACGTTCAAAATATTTAACGATATTTAACCGAGTAAAATGTTTACTCGGTTGCGTTAACGCTTCTGTTTATACAAACTAGTAGTTTTAAGTATAATGTGATTCATAACTGCCATATGTCCTAAAACTCCACACGTTTTGGTTAGCTTCGAAAAAACACTAGCCGCACACTTGAGGCAGTTCTTCACTCTAAACCACTTCCAAGAACCACTTCCTCGACATTGCGTTACACTAAATCGATTCCTTAACAATCAAGCACTTGAAATGACACGATATATTTGTTGCTAATAAACACTAAACAGCTATCTCGGGGTGGTTATTGTGATCAAAAATGAACACACCGGCGGCAGGAGAAGCAAATGAACTGCTGATTAAATGAAAAACACTTTTCTAAAGAGGTTGTTTTTAGATCGAGGTAATTTTAGACCATCTTCCGTCCCCTACGAGGTTGGAGTTCGTCCTTGAGACATATCTTTAAGGAACCGTGGGCCGGAGATGGTGAGGTATCTAGGGTTTCTTAACAGTCCTCAAGGCATTATGGCCACTGACCGTTAGCGGTATAGTTTATCATCTATTCGTAATGAGTGTCGCTCTAAGAAAGTTCGGCGTCATCCCGGTAGATGACAATTAAAAGTAGCGCACTAGTATCCTAGATCACGCCGCCACAAAGGAACTGTATCTGGGCAGTAGTAGCCGCAACAGCTTAGCGGTATTGGCTGAGCTGGTCTGGCAAAAAATAAACAGCTTTATACAAAAATTATTTTTGTGATCCGATCTGTTGTGTTCCTATAACTGACAATGCCATTCAACAAACAGTCTGCAGCATTTGCGCAACATCGCAGCCTCTTTAATGGGCAGAGCACCAAGCAGTCCTTCAAAATCAGTGTCAAGCACTTCGGAAATGACTCGTAGCACCTCCAAAACGCCAAAGATGTAAGTAATTCTTCTTTATATGATAACCATATATATATATATATATATATATATTTAAATTTATATATATATATATATATATATATATATATATATATATTTAAATTTATATATATATATATATATATATATATATATTTAAATTTATATATATATATATATATATATATATATATATATATATATATATATATTAATTTGCAATGCAATGCAAAGAAGAGGCTATATATTAACATAGGCCCCTAAGTTGTGTTATTTTGCGAAAAGTTATATCTATAACTTTTTGACCATTACTTCATTAACCGTATGCAATGAAGTCGAACGTGTGTTTGTTGTAACTATATATTTGCATTTTAGACACTTTTTTCATTTACGTTTTCGTAAATATAAGGACAACGTTTTTTTTACATTTTGTTATTTATGTATAATTAAAATTTGTGGGTTTCCAATTTTGACTGCATAAACAAATTAATTAAGAGTAAACTGGCTCTGTAGACATATTTTTTAAGTGGAGGGTGCTTTTCTCTTCTTATATTTTTTTGCCGAATATCTTATTATATTTATTATTCTAACTTAAGTTGTGTAAATCGCTCACGTTATGTTTTTGCATGTGGCGTACTTGTATGCGTATTCGCAGGGTTACACAACTTAGGGGAATGTGTTGATATATAGCACACGTGGACTAGGTGTCAGGCGTCATAAGAGCTCTTGTCATTGCAAATATGTGTGGGATATGAAAATAGAAAGCTGTTAAGTTATTTGTAATTTATACAAAAAATCCGATTCTCATTTTTAGAATTTACATTGACATCCGGCGATCACATTGATAGGATTGTTCCAAAACTGCTGTGATGTTAGCTCGCTGAGACCCATACCCCCTAAACGCCTTTTCCTATATCTTAAGTAAGGCCAATGATCAATATATTTATCATTTTCTGGGGAATTAAGTTCATTATGATTTTGTGAAAAGTTGAAAACATGATATTTACTTTGCCTAGTTTAGCTGTTAAACAGCCAGGGTACTTTTTAAAACGTCAGAACAACTCTTTTGAACCTTCTAATAACATTCGGTAATAACGTGATTGATTCACCATAATGCCGATCAATTAGGTTATTGTCATAAGTCTGAAATACACGCAAATTCTTGCTTACACCCAGCAGAGTTTAACACATATTTGAGTGTTTGACGGCACTGTATATGCTTATGGTTTTTGGTATACAGACAGCGGGCCACAAAGCCCATACTGCGGTCCCCAGTGGCGAAGAAACAAGGGTCCGCACCTACACAAGGACCCTCAAAGGACTTACGTGGCAAGCCGCCTGATGCAAAGGCTACCACCGCGAAGACTCCAGAGTAAGTTTTTGTGTCCCTAATAACCCCCGCTGTTGACATCGTTCTACATTGAGGTCAGACGCGAAATATCTCATATTTCTTATTGGATCACTCACCTTAGTCACAACATGTGCACTAATCGTGCACCTGGTAACACTCTCATTTAGCATGGACCTCTTGAAATAAACTTTTCGGGCTGACCTTCAGCCAAGAATAAACGTCCACGGGACTGCTTTTTGCATTGCATCATAGATGGACCCCCATAAATACAAATGTGCAACAGTGGCGCTCGTGCGCATGTAGTTGTCTCCTTCGGTCGCGAGACGCAGGCGAATGAACCACGCCACCAGGCTAGACTAAATATAATAGGCTTAATGCAAGTGCATTAACTAAATTATTATTCATTGTACTAATACATTTTGATATCGGTAGCCTAGGCAGAAAAAAATCTTCATGTTGCACATTCTGACAGTCCTTTTCGAAATTTCCGTTTGAATGTTCTAAGTAGAACTCTGGTATTTTTTGTCGCATCTCATTTTGTTCAGTTTTTGCTTATTATGAGGTTTTGGGAATGCATATGATGCACATGCATCTTCGGGCTTCTCCCTGCTCTCATAGGCTTAAAATTTAATGCTTTTACTTCGACGCTCCGTGGGGAAACCCCACTTGGGAAATCTCCTTGACGTGTCATCAAGCGACTCGTCAAACATAATATTATTCCTAAGTTGAGCTATTTTTATGGTACGCTGAAATTACGCATGTGAATATTTAATGGCTAGGTGCATTTAGCGATTTTTGTGGTGTTTCGGCATACATCCCAATAAATGTAAATCTGCCCTGAAGACACCAATGACGGTCAAGGACCAAGTGTCTAGCTCTACAACCGCAAAGAGCGCACGTGAGCTTGTTTACAGATAAAACGAGTCGCGAAAAGCTTTCCCCAAGTCTAACGTAGTTCAGCTCAACAAAGTCCTACTTACAGATGTTCTCTAAGTATCCAACGACAGTCTCTAGGGCAATATTTCGATAGATAGGTTTCTCGAGGACATGTTCAGCGCACGCCCAGTACGCTGGATAAACTTGTGGGTCTTGGGGTTCCGGACCGCGCAGAAGCGTAAAAGCTGCAGGATGAAAGGCCTAAGGATAGCTTGTGCGGGCATAAACCTTCTTGGCATTTCTTGGCTTCGGCTAACTGTGCTGCATTTCCTGCGTGAGTCGCCACACACTGACCAAAATAGGATGCCGGAAACAATTAGTCAATGTTCTCCACCAATAAACGTTAGAGCTCCAGGGTTGGCACCAGTTCGAGGCTTCTTGCTACGCCACTCACTGTGCATGCTTTTTTTTGGTCTGTTGATTTTTTAGGGCAGATGCTGGCTGAATTTATTATTCACTTGACATTGGCAATTGACGGTTGCTAATGGGATTTCGTAAGCAAAAAAGCGTTTTTCGGCGCGTAGTGCGTGGCTGACCATAGGCGTTTCGATATGCCGTGATACGCACCGATATGCCGTGATTAATTAAGTATATAGGCATACATATGCATATCTGCATATGCAAAATATAAACACATTTATACACCAGAACGTACTCGGGAAAACATCGACGGGACAGTAATCACGTCGCGTATTTCTTTGCATGCGGCTATGTATAGCCTTACCTATTGGCGGGCTGGCAGAGCTGACTCTAGGATAAATATCTAAGTGTTTAACGGTACCGAATATGTGCTTGTGGTTCTCCGTATACAGGGAGGAGAGGGCACAGTCTATTCTGAAGCCTCCGAGTCGAAGGAGGAGACAGGCTGGTGGCCCGACGAAAGGAGTTACCAAACGCGCACGTGAAATGTCGCCGGATGGTACAAAAGGAGTTATTAGGCGCGGGCGTGAAAAGTCACCGGGAGCTACAAGGGAGCCAAGTACCGCCGGCAAGACTCCAATGTAAGTCCCTACTGTGTGTCCCCACTAAATACTTCTGCAGACATCGTTCTGCCTGAGTGTTCTATGCCCGTCATGTCTCACTTGAATTCTTGCTTTTTAATGCTACTAAAAACGAGCGTAAAATTGCGCCCGGGAACAATAACTCCTACAACGACAATGATATGCTTGTTTAAACTGGATAAATGTAAGCGTAAACGTGTACTAACGCGCCTGACCATTACACTTACTACCAATAATAATCATTATCATCACCATCATCGTACCTAACAATAATCCGGACTGATTGATTCGCTTTTTTCATGAGACTCGGCTGACCGTTGTGAATATTGTTATCAGTGGCTATAAATGCGTGAAATAATTACTTATTCGCTGATTCATCTTTCATTGACTTTGTTCTTTGTTGCTTGATATGGCGATTTAGTATCGTTTGTTGTAAAGTCATTTAAGAAAAAAACGTATACGGGCATTAGCCTGAGGGAGAGATCTGGTTAAATTAAAACCAGAGTTTCTCAATGATTGTGCACTGGCTCGCTAGTTATTATATCTAGTGGTGCATTAATCCGCGCATAGAAAAGCCTTTTACAACGTCTCATACTTGCAGATATATTGATTTTCAATATATTATTAAACGTATTGAGACTTCTCAAACGATAAGTAATTTTGGCCGTTGGTTAGACTAACTGCAAAAGCGCCCATCTAGCAAAATGTTAAATCAACGTTTAGGACACCACATATTGTCAAGGGTAAAGGCCGTTATGTTTGCCGGCCCGTATGCTCTAAGAAACAGCAATTGCCTGTTGTGTTTGTGTAACATTCGCCGGTCGTTCCACGCAACAACGATTGCACATTTTGAGCCCGATGCAAAATGAACAAACGTCATTCTAATTTTTGCATTATTAAATCTAAACTCCGGTCCACTTTAGGAATCTATTATCAGGTGTCGTTTATCGATCCACTTGCTTTCCAAAATAAAGCTCCAGAATTGTTTGTGCCGTAAAGCACAACCAATTAAGTGTTCTGATTGTTGTGAGCCTCGAAGACTATTTAATGGCACGTACTTTAATGCAGTAGGTGCATAGGTTAGCTATATTTTGAATAGCCTCTTCTAAACTAGAACAGAGGCTGCACAGGGCGCATCGTTTTGAGTCGACTGGAACTGTTGGGCAATGGCTCTTTGCTATCCCACACAGCTATGCATCAAGTTTTATGAGATCTATTAAGACACGCGACCTGCTGAAAGTCAAAAGGTGGAGTGACCTCAAATGTGGCTATTAATTTGAATGATTTATTAACTCGTAAGTCGTTCTCAGGCGCGTGACTGCAAATTAGAATTGTTTATTTTGGTCTAGATATTTATCGCTAGGTCGCTGGGTCATTTCATGTTGGGTGTAGCATTACAGTTAACATATAATAAAAGACCAACTTACTGCAATGGCAAAGCCCATTATCGCTATGCACGTGTTAGTTATATACTGTTACATCAATATGAGTACATATCACTCTATTTTTTTACGTACATATACGCAAGCAGGCAAAAACATCTGCTTATCCAGAACGTACTCGGGCCGAGTACGAAGAGAGAGAGTAAGTGAAAGAAATAACGGATATGGTTATATCCGTTATTTCTTTGCATTCGGCGATAGATCTACCAATTAGCATAATACTAGCAGACTAGCTGACCTGATGAGTGTCTAGGTGTTTAAGGCACTGAGTGTGTTCCTGGCTTCCCGTATGCAGGGAAGTGAGCACACCACCGGCTATTCTGAAGACTCCGACCACTCGAAGAAGAAGGAGAGAGCCTGGGGCAACTTCGACAGAGATTACCAGACGTGCGCGTGAAAGGTCGCCTGGTGCTACGAAAGGAGTTGTTAGACGCGGGCGTGAAAAGTCACCGGGTGCTACAAAGATGCCAACGGCCGCCGGCAAGACTCCACTGTAAGCGCCTCCGCCATGTACTTACTGAGTAGTATTGTAAAGATTGTTCTAAACGTTCTACGTCCGTCGTTAATTATACTTGAAATCTTGCTTGTTATTGATGCCACTTCGACAAGCGTAAAATAGCGTCGGAAACAATTGCTCCCTGAACCACAACGGTGGGCTTGTTTAAAAAGGCAGGAAATGTAAGCGCATGCACTGAAATTAGTCAAGATACTATACTAACTACTAATAGTAATCACAATAATATCACAGTAATCCGGACGGTATTTCTGAGCAGTTTTTTGTGAGATTCGACTGGCCGTTTTGTGCATGTCGTTATCAGTGCGTGATATGCAAGTACGTGAAATAATGTGTAAGGCGCTAACAGATATTCCGGTGATTTCGCTTTTGTTTTCTAGCTTCACATGGCAATTTAGTCTCTATTGTTGTCAGGATATTTTAAAAGATCTGGTCGAATTAAGGTCGGAGTTTCTCAACGCCTGTACGCTAATATAATCGTAACTATATCCATGTACGGTCGTCCTTATATCCATATATATCCTCAGCATCAGAAAGCAGGTGCGGACCGATTCCGTTGGATATAGTTTGTAGGGGCAACGACGGATATAAACAGATCTATACGCCTAATTGACTGTTCTGACCGATAGGCTAGGTTCAAAAGGATGTCATGCGCTCTGCCATAGGTGTTGTGCTATAGAAAAGAGCCTGGTATTTATCTAAATTATGTTGCAGCCCTCGAGCCAAATTTGAGAGTACTCATGACTGCAAACATTAATTTAATTAATATAATGCTCAATAAGTCAAGTCCTCTTCGTGTGTATTACTACGCGCTCTTTGGCACAGACAGCTGTAGTAGGGTATGCAGCCCCTCCTCAACCATTGCTATATTTTGTAATGCTCGCAGGTCGAATAAAGTTATGTCTTACTTGATGTATAACACAAGTACAACAGCAACCCTGCAATGAAGCTGTTCTTCGCCAAAATAGACGTGCCGATTTAATTAACTTAATCAAATCATCTGTGACACAGATATTAATTTCTATGGCAAACAATCTGTTCTGGCGGCGGATGACCAAGTGGATACACCTTATGTGACCCATTGTAGCCTATCTGGTTGTGAGAAACGTAGAATTAAGAAAAAAATTATATATATATATATATATATATATAAATATGTTACACATATCACACAGCATAAGGTAAGCGAATGTGTTTTTTTATTTGGGAGGTTTTGGAAATGTTAATGCACATCTATCACGAGCAGCTAGCGTGACTAGTGTGGGACTCACAACCCCACTAAAACCTCATTCCTTCCCCCTAGGCTTGGTTTTGCTTTAGCATTCATTTGACGCCACGGGAGAGACGTAGTTCGGATGGGCAAGATCAATTCCAAGTTTAACCGGCCTGAGTAGGTGCACCAAGACCCCGAGGGCCCGGCTGCTTTTCCCGTTCGTCCCGCTCCCCCTGGACACCTCGTCTCGATCATTGTATCGCTTGAACCTCCCCTCCTGGCTTTCAGCACTTGCGTCGTACAGTAGAATATCTTACCATCTTGGCAATCGTACCACACTTCAAGGTCTGGTATCATACCTTTGGTCCAACTCCCCTTGGTCAGCCCGGGTGTTACTTCTATCCATTCCTTCTGCCAGGTCTTAGTGGCACTCCTAGTCAAGGTCAGGTTCCGGTGCCACGTTTTGGTGGCACTCCCAGCCAAGGTCAGGTTCAAAAGCCAATGTGTCTAGCGGGTGTAAATTGTGACTATCACGTGTCCGTTTCGATGAGAAGCAAGATATCCCGACTGTACCATCTCGACTCTCCCGACTTTACGGCCTTCGACATGTAAATAGGCCTTTTAGGTTTTCTAGAAAACGTCCTTGTCCTTAGTGTACTCCTAAAAATCTACTTCTGAATATCCCAAAAAATGTATCAAAATCAAGTCACTCAACTGATTAGACTTCCCATTGGTCTTGTTTCGCATCAGCTTGGGAGAGTGGTTCATTAGCATAAGGATAACATCGCGCAATACACCAATGACATCGTCGTTTTTATCGCCTTCTGTCCGGAAGGACTCTGCAATGTCTCTCAGGGCAAGCTTCGCTCAGCGCGTTGCTCGGAAGACATACGAAGTCTTTAGTAACAAGACAAATATGTGAAAAAAATTGAAGTTTAGCTCTTACATACAGCTCAAATTTGCAATTGTCTTGCCCTGAATTGTGATGACGCAAGCGTGTAATAAGCTTTTTATTATTAAAGTGATGCCCTTAAGTTTGGGAACGTGATTTTCTTAATTCGCTTATTCCCGTATCAACTAGGTGCATTAATGACTACACATTATGCCAAATGAATTGAGTCGAATTTATAAATTTAGGCGCTTGACAGCTCTGTATTTGCGTATGTTGTTGCTATATAGAAACCAGGCCACAAAATCTACCCTGGGCACCACGATAACTTTAAGGGCGCAGGAGCTTAGTCCTACAAAAGGACCTTCAAGAAAGCCACCTGGAAAGTCGCAGGACTCTACAATAATAGCATCCGACGCCGGCAAGACTCCACTGTAAGCACGTGTGTCCTTATAAAAGCTTGCACAAATGGTTAAGGCTAACGGTACTCTAATAGACTATTATCAAGATAGGCGCATCAATCGTTGGGTTAGCTAATAGAGGCCACAACTCCTCTAACTTGCAGCGCGCTTTTTTCGTTTGTCTGAAATGAACATTTATTGAGACTATGTACAGAGTAGACTTATGATGTGGCTATTGGTACAGGTTTGATATAAACACATTATATTGAATGAGCGGCTATTGCACTGTATTGTTTCGTATCGAAATAGCATAGGCAAACTGATATAGTTCCTTCATATGGACGCGTGCGACAGCCCTTTGGTAAGCCTAGTTTATGATTGTATAGCCTTGTACGATAGCGTATCAAAATGTATATCGCTGAATAATATTAGATTTGCGTCGGTTCTTTTTCGCCATTGAGGCGAAACTCATAACATGTATTAGCGAACTAGTAATATTAAAGGCCCCTTCCTGTACGCGGGCCAAATACATCTTAACAGTTTTCTCAAACGTAATAATACTCGTTAAGCATAACATTTCGTCAAGTTACGCTATAAGCCATGACGCACTAAAACTTCGTCTGTTAGTGTCTTATTATAATTAGAAATAACAAGGAAAAGTTGAGTCTGTAAATTGTTTAACCTTGTTATTTAAAAAGTCTGTGAAATATTCAACATGATAGCGACATGCGTATAACGTCTTTGACATGCAGCCCGAAGACAACTAAACCTGTTCGTAGGACGCCAAGACCTCTCAAAAGTCCAACACCTATTTCTGAAATCGCTTCGAAAGGCGCACGCAAAAAGTCTCCTGTACCGCAAACGGCAACCGAGAAAAAAACAATGTAAGCATTAATTGTTTCCTCTCTAAATGGAATGAAATTTATGTATATTTCTATTTAGTTACAAGGGGTTTCTTTTAGCTCGTGTCTTACAATAGCAGTTTAGCTGTCGTGGAACTAGAGAGCTCAGCGACTTGCAACGCTCAACAGTATCCTGTATTTTTTAACACTAGGACTTCTGGATGAGCAACTATAACTAACCCTTACAGGTGTACATATGCATTAATTTTCTGTACATCAGAACAACAAAAACTGTATTAACAAGTAGAAAGGATACTTTAACTAAATACTGAAGAGTGCTATAAAATCAAGGTTTGCATTAATTTGTGTTGTTAGGTGACGCCAAAGGGTAACTGTTTATAGTATTCGGCAGATTTCAGAGCTTTGTATGTATAGTACACTGGGAAGCCAGCAGCAATATGAATTTCCTGCACACCGTGTGGCAAAACCGTTAATTCACTATGTGCAAGTCTAGTGGTAGAACTATCATAGCATTAGATCGTCAGAACCTTGAAAATCTTTGACCATCTGAGAAACATAAGCACGCCTCTGACCAAAGTAAGCGTAGATTAACGTGTTTTATTGTCTAGAGCATTGCTTACGTCACCTGACACAGTCGAGAAGAGCAATGACGCAAGCGTGTAATTACCTTTTTTAAGATGATACTCCTAAGCATGTGAACGTGATTTCTTTATTAAGGTGTTTTTTTGTCACTAAAAAGAATTTGCTCTTCCGGTGTAGACTAGTTATAGCAATGACTCTATAAATTGGGTCAAATTAGTTGAGTCTGATTTATAGATTTAGGTGTTTGACAGCACTGTATTTGGGTACGTTTTTATTAAATAGGAAGCAGGCCACAAAATCTACCCTGGGAACCATGATAGCTTCAAAGGCACAGGAGCCTAGTCCTACCAAAGGATTTTTAAAGGAGGCACATGGGAAGTTGCAGGAATCTACAATAATAGCATCCACCGCCGGCAAGACTCCACTGTAAGCGCGTTTGTCCTTACTAAAGCTCGCATAAATGGTTAAGACTAACTATACCCAGTATATCCAATCTCTATTTTAGACCATTACCAAGATAAGCGAATCAATCGTTTAGTCAGCTCATAGTAACAATAACTTCTCTACCCTGTAATGCGTATTGTTTGTTTGTCTGAGACGAACATTTATTAAGAATATGCATGAGTAGACTCTATGGCTATTTGTACAAGTTCGATAGAAACGCGTACCATTGAATGACGGGATGTTGCACTGTATTTTTTCGTATCAAAATAGCTTAGGCAGGTTGATATAGATCTATATATTTCATATAGATCGGCTGGTTTTTATAGACATCGTTTAGAAGAATAGACCATTATCAAGATAAGCACATCAATCGTTGGGTTAGCTAATAGAGGCCACAACTCCTCTAACTTGCAGCGCGCTTTTTTCGTTTGTCTGAAATGAAGATTTATTGAGACTATGTACAGAGTAGACTTATGATGTGGCTATTGGTACAGGTTTGATATAAACACATTATATTGAATAAGCGGCTATTGCACTGTATTGTTTCGTATCGAAATAGCATAGGCAAACTGATATAGTTCCTTCATATGGACGCGTGCGACAGCCCTTTGGTAAGCCTTGTTTATGATTTTATAGCCTTGTACGATAGCGTATCAAAATGTATATCGCTGAATAATATTAGATTTGCGTCGGTTCTTTTCCGCTATTGATGCGAAACTCATAACATGTATTAGCGAACTAGTAATATTAAAGGCCCCTTCCTGTACGCGGGCCAAATACATCTTAACGGTTTTCTCAAACGTAATAATACTCGTTAAGCATAACATTTCGTAAGTTACGCTATAAGCCATGACGCACTAAAACTTCGTCTGTTAGTGTCTTATTATAATTAGAAATAACAAGGAAAAGTTGAGTCTGTAAATTGTTTAACCTTGTTATTTAAAAAGTCTGTGAAATATTCAACATGATAGCGACATGCGTATAACGTCTTTGACATGCAGCCCGAAGACAACTAAACCTGTTCGTAGGACGCCAAGACCTCTCAAAAGTCCAACACCTATTTCTGAAATCGCTTCGAAAGGCGCACGCAAAAAGTCTCCTGTACCGCAAACGGCAACCGAGAAAAAGACAATGTAAGCATTAATTGTTTCCTCTCTAAATGGAATGAAATTTATGTATGTTTCTATTTAGTTACAAGGGGTTTCTTTTAGCTCGTGTCTTACAATAGCAGTTTAGCTGTCGTGGAACTAGAGAGCTCAGCGACTGGCAACGCTCAACAGTATCCTGTATTTTTTAACACTAGGACTTCTGGAT
Source organism: Dermanyssus gallinae (assembly GCA_003439945.1). Lineage (NCBI taxonomy): Eukaryota > Metazoa > Arthropoda > Arachnida > Mesostigmata > Dermanyssidae > Dermanyssus > Dermanyssus gallinae. The sequence goes on from QVRM01002758.1 coordinate 59,038, forward strand.
GAGCAACTATAACTAACCCTTACAGGTGTACATACGCATTAATATTCTGTACATCAGAACAACGAAAACTGTATTAACAAGTAGAAAGGATACTTTAACTAAATACTGAAGAGTGCTATAAAATCAAGGTTTGCATTAATTTGTGTTGTTAGGTGACGCCAAAGGGTAACTGTTTATAGTATTCGGCAGATTTCAGAGCTTTGTATGTATAGTACACTGGGAAGCCAGCAGCAATATGGATTTCCTGCACACCGTGTGACAAAACCGTTAACTCACTATGTGCAAGTCTAGTGGTAGAACTATCATAGCATTAGATCATCAGAACCTTGAAAATCTTTGACCATCTGAGAAACATAAGCACGCCTCTGACCAACGTAATCGTAGATGAACGTGTTTTATTGTCTAGAGCATTGCTTACGTCACCTGACACAGTTGAGAAGAGCAATGAGGCAAGCGTGTAATTACCTCCTTAGCATGTGAACGTGATTTCTTTATTAAGGTGGGTTTTTTTTTTGTCACTAAAAAGAATTTGCTCTTCCGGTGTAGACTAGATATAGCAATGACTCTATAGATTGGGTCAAATTAGTTGAGTCTGATTTATAGATTTAGGTGTTTGACAGCACTGTATTTGGGTACGTTTTTATTCAATAGGAAGCAGGCCACAAAATCTACCCTGGGAACCATGAGAACTTCAAAGGCACAGGAGCCTAGTCCTACCAAAGGATTTTTAAAGGAGGCACATGGGAAGTTGCAGGAATCTACAATAATAGCATCCGCCGCCGGCAAGACTCCACTGTAAGCGCGTTTGTCCTTACTAAGGCTCGCATAAATGGTTAAGACTAACTATACCCGGTATATCCAATCTCTATTTTAGACCATAGCAGTTTATATTATATCGCGAGAGGCTAACGTACAGCCACGTGACTCTGTGGACGAGTCGGGAGGAGCGCCGACTCGAAAACAAAGTTCCCGGGTTCAAATCACGCGCGTGTCGCCGGTTTTTTAAATCATTTTTAAATCGTTTTAATTGCATTTTACGTTTTACTTAGTTGAAAATATCAACTTCATACGTATCGATTGCCTGCAAAGGCCACGATGCCGCCCAGCAGGGGTAGTACTGCCCCGCCGCCGCCCACCCTGAATATATCCAGGTTACGGCAAGGCCCAATCGACGCCAGCACGGGTGCTGATCAGACCGACGCCCCGAAAGGAGTGGCAGCAAACACCCACGATTCGTCGGCCATGGATGTTTCCGGTAAACCGAGCCCATCCTTACCGAGCACCCCGCGTCTGGTCAATGTAGTGGGAGCGCCACGGCAGAAGAGCGCGTCATAGGCTCAAAGCGCAAGAAGTTGTCTTCAGACTCTACGAGCGCTGAAGATGACAAGGCTGTTGAGACAAATGACGACGGGTTTACTCGTGTGGTGACCCGCAGGGAAAAACTGACTGCGTCCCGCGAGCAGAAGAGCCTAGCTAAACTAAAGGAGAGTCTATCGTCTGGTGAACTAGGGACGTTTAAGGTGATTATCCGAAGAGAACCATCCGAAGGCAAAGCCTCAGCAGAGTTTCCTGAAGGCTCGCTATTGTCGACGTACAAACATATACACGACGTAGCTCCCGGATGCAGAATATCAGGGGACAGAAATTCCATTATCGTGTGGCTTTCGCGAATTGAAGACGCATCTCGGGTGCTTTCGATTTCAGCCCTAGGGAGCTTACCGGTGGTCACACACAGCCCATCCCTATCGGTCTTTAAAGCCCGAATACACGGAGTTCCAGTATCAATAACCGAAGAGGCGATACTACGCGAGTTATCACCGCTCGGAGTCAATCATGTAAAAAGATTGTCCTACATGCGGAACGGAGCGAGAGTTATGCTTGGTAAGGTGATTCTTTCCTTTACGCGCCAACCTCCGCCATCCGTTTTCCTTGGATACCAAACTCATCAAGTAGTTCTCGAGCCCGACCAACCCAAGTTATGTCACAAGTGTATGAGGCCGGGACACTTCGCTGACAGGTGTACCATGGTCCAGGTATGCAAACGGTGCGGCACTCCCGGACATTTAGCAGCAAGTTGCGCCAATTCAGCAAGATGTGTGAACTGTCGTGGGGCTCACGCGGCGGGTTCATCTGCATGTCCTCGATTGGCTTACCTCCGAGAAAGAAACCGAATTATACTCGAGGCCCGGACACTGCAACAGGTGAAGGTGCTACATCCGGCAGCCGAGATTACTGACATGTGTCCCCCGTATCAGCCATGTCAGTAGATAACACAACTCAGGCTTTAAAACAACCTTATTACGCTAGCGTTGTTCGCGGGATCTCTCAATCACGCGAAGACCCTACCCCGCAGCTGCTACTTCCGGCTCCTATATCAATCCCCACGAGGACAGGCGGACGTTTGACGGGACGGTCTCGCCGGAGGACGCCCGTTGTAAGGCATCGCCGTATCAAAACACCCGTCAAGCGCACACGTAAAGCGACCCAGGCTGTGCTCGGCCCTAAAGACGCCTCTCTCGGACTGTCTCAGATTCTTTCAGGCTTAAGCCCAGACTTATCGGCTAAATTCAAGGCCTTATTAGAGCTTTTGGAGCCGCTGTTACAGCTGCTACCGCTAGTGAAAAATCTACGACAAATCGTACAGTCATCATGAATGACCACGATCGCACAGCTCAAGACGGAGCAGCATCACACCCCATTCCAGCTACTATCAAATGTGCACTATGCGACGGGCGATACACACGGCGTGGCCTAACAAGGCATATATCAGTCAAGCATCCCACCGCCACTGAGGCTTCCTTCTCTACAACGACCACCTCTGTGCCCTCTCGTTGCAACGGGCGCAAATTTTAGAGGACATTCAAGCAGTTATGGGGAGAATCAGACTAATCCGAATTGTACCAAAGTCAATTAGGAGGCAAGTGGCCGAGGTCCTTACCCGTGTACTCTCAGCAGTCTCATCTGATAACGACGTTGAAGCATGGTACGATCTTTTCTCCTTTGCCCCCGTAGTGCTTCGCCTCCCCCGCGCACGCAACGATGCGTTATCTCTTTCAGTCATCATCCGCAACAATCTCCGCGACTTCTCTCAGAATATGCGCCTGTCAGACGTGATTGCCACTTCGCACCCTCGCACCTCTACTTCTAAACCATTCAAAAATGACACCGTGCGCCAGTCCATTATTAAACTCTCCGAAGGTGATGTTTCTGGTGCCGCCAGACTTATTGTATCCACAGATACTTTAACGCCGGGCATCGACCGTATAGAGGCCTTGCGAGAGCAACACCCACTAGCTCCCGAGGACCTAGAATGGCCGTCACTGACCAGATCCCCTCTGCTCTTCGTCACATCAAAGGAAGATATCCAGGCGGCGATTAAGAGCTTCTCCAAGAGCTCTGCCGCAGGGTTAGACTTTATGAGACCCCGGTTGTTAATGGACCTTCTTTCCCCGTCCCTCGAAGGCGTCGCCGCCAGCCTACTCTCCGCGTTGGCAAAGGTTGTAGACATCCTTCTTTGGGGCAGCCCTCCTCCTTGCCTCCGGCCCTTGATATTTGCCGCAAGACTATTTGCCCTTCAGAAAAAGGACGGTTCGGTACGTCCTATTGAGTGTTCGTCTGCGCTACGCAGGCTCGCCGCGAAGATCGGATGCAACCACAACAAAGACGCCATTTTTCACGCAACCGGTGCACACCAATTGGGATTCGCGACGCCGGCCGGAACCGAAGTAGCCATTCACGCAGCCCCGCGCCTTTCGCGACTCACGCGAACTTCCAGGGGTCTTTGTAAAGCTCGATTTTAAAAACGCTTTTAACTGTATACGACGCGATCACTTGATGAAGGCCGTCGCATCCCACGCCCCTCATCTATTAAACTACGTCGAACTGGCATATCGGCACCCTTCCCATCTTGTCTTGCCTGAGCATGTGATTTCGTCCCGCCACTGGACTGCAACAGGGGGACCCCTTAGCACCACCCCTGTTTTGTCTGGGCATCAAGGATCTGGTGGATTCCTTCAGGAGCCCGCTGAACCTCTGGTATCTGACGATGGTTTATTAGGAGGAAACGTTTGCACAGTAACTGAAAGATATTCAACGGGTCCTGGATTTCAGTGTTACATCCGGGCTGGAGTTAAATCCGGCCAAATGCGAGATATACCTCTTTGGCCCTACCCTTGGGGCCCCCGAAATACAGTCACTCCGAAACCTCCTGCCTGGCTGCAAGCTAACCGTCAAGGACCATCTGGAGCTACTGGGTGTGCCAATTTGCCCCGAGGAGCTCCCAGCAGCAATCGAGCGTCGGAGATTGAAACTGGAAAACGCCGCCGCTCGCCTTCCTCTTCTGGGAGCTCATCGGGGACTTGTCTTACTCAGGTCCTCCTTTTCGTCCTCAAGACTAATCCACCTCCTTCGGGGGGCCGATTTATCAAATCGATCCGACGACTTGCAAAGGCTCAACGACTTGACACTGTCCACCCTGGAGTCCTTGCTGAATACATCTCTACCGCCTAGCGCGCGAGAACAGGCATTGCTACCCGTTTCAAAAGGGGGCCTCGGGGGTACCAAATTTACTGACCCTGGCCGGGCCTGCTATAGTCTTGTCCGATGCTAAGCGCGGAAAACAGGGCAACCCCTCTTTTAGATTCAGCGGGAGTCGACCAGTTTAGAAACCGCTTAGCCCATCTTCAAGATAACCTTGAGGCGCGCTGTGGGGGTAGGCCTGAAAACGTACTGTCCCAGCGTGACTGGAGTTTCCCTCTGCACGACGAGGTACAACGACGTCGCTTTAACGAAGCTGCCGACGACACAACCAGAGCTCGCTTAAACGCCGTATCCGCCAAGGATTCAGGCGCCTGGTTACACGCGCTTCCCAGTGCCCCCATAGGTACCCTACTTGATGACGAGTCGATTCGCATAGCAGTAGGCTTACGACTAGAGGCAGATATAGTTAGCCCTCATCGGTGCCCATGTGGTCACCCCGTCGATAAATAGGACATCACGGGACTATCGTGCATTATTAGTGCAGGACGACGCTCGAGACATGCCGCTATTATGAGACCTTTAGCAGAGCCCTTAGTCGTGCGGTCGTCCGTGCATTTGAACCCCCAGGCCTCTGCGCAGAGGACGGCAAAACGTCCAGATGGTATGACACTCACACCATTCGAGCGAGGCAAAATGCTAGTT
>QVRM01002759.1:0-37500 GCA_003439945.1 Dermanyssus gallinae
AAAACTGATAAAACGCGTGATGTATACTGATTGTCGTTGCTAAAGCCACGGCAGTGTGGAACCCACAAACCCGCTGAAATCCTTCCGCCGGTGATGGCCGCAGTACTATCGCCTAGTCTCGACTTTGTGTGGTGGTTGTTTTTGTTTTCAGAGAGATCAATTCTGCAAATATTCTCACTTTAGAATTGGATTATTGTTGAGTTTGAGGAGCGTCTCTATGGCGGCGGTATAGCAGTGCTTCTAACAGTGCCTTGCGTCGTTCGCCTTTCCAGAGTTGTACATACGACATAATGAGGAGTCAGCTTTTCCAACGAGTTCATTTTCGTGCCGCTCGTTTTCGAGACACGTTTTCGGACCCGGTCCCGCGACATCGTGGCTTCCTCAGAAGCGCCTTAGCAAGGACAAGAGAGAACAAGCTCTGGACGATCTACTTCAACGGCTATCGCTGACGATATGGCGCGGTAATAATAATTAACACAATGAGGGCAAGCCTCGAGAACAAGCTCGATTAGTAGCACTCTTCGCAAATCCTTGTGTAATGATGCACTTACAACTAAATAATAAAAATATGCTGAAAATATGTTTTTTGGTAAACGTATGTTTTATATATAAACATGCTGTTTATATTTTTATAATTAGCAGTGTTCTGTATATAGATAAGCGTAGGATAATAGGATTGGCAATTTTCCCTCTGAACGCCTGTCAGGAGGGTAAAATTTCTGTTTTGTCTAAGCCAGACATCAACCATTTCTGCAGGGTGCCACGAACAGAGGCACCCTGCAGAAATTGCCGACGAACCGTATTGCCACTTTGTGTGCCGGGATCGCGTTGTGGATACAGTGATGAGCGTTGTCTGAACAAGCTCGATGATGTCTCATCTCCGGTGACGAGGTTTAACACTGTAACAAGTGTCTGAATTACTTGCCGGGTCAGTAGGCCGAGCAGTGTTTCAAGGTTAAACGCTAATGGGTGGAACTCATGAGGAAACTTGGGCTTCACTTCATTGGGTCGCTGTCCTTTTACCGAGGACCAATTAAGCTGGCAACCCAACTTGGAGGGGGCTTGCAAGCTTGAAGCCCAAGTGTTCGAAGATTGATTGGAGCCCGGAGGAGATCGAGACATACCTTGAGCGTTAACCGGCTCTGACGATACTTCCAAGAGACCATGATAACCCAACTTGTCAGCTCGGGCACCGGTGGGAGGATGGGGGGGGGGGGGGACTGACTAGATCAGATCCCAGTCGAAAGCCAGCTGCGATGTGGGTAGCGTCATCATCAAGGATCGCTTCCATTGAGCCACTAGGTAAAACGCGCACGACCATAGACTAGAACATCCAGAGGCGACGGCTCCTCAGTGCAATTCCTGAGTTGCGCAGTGCGCTCTAGTAAGGCTGAGTTCCAGGCGAGAACTTGGAATTTAATATCCCGTCGGACATCTTCAGCTACATATGGGTAGACCCCTATATATCTATGTAAAGCAAGCCGCCAAAAAATTATATATATATATATATACTCGTATATATATATATATATATATATATATATTGGTGACGGCCCCTGCTCTAAAAAGGGTCATATGGCCATTTATTTATACTTGTCAAGCAATTAATAAATACATCAATTTATAAGTGTGTACACACACACATCTATGGTCTACAAAAAAAGTCTTTTCGGATTGGCGCTTGCGCGGCTTTCACAGCGCCCGCCCCGGCGCCTAGGCATAGATCAATGGCTCACTCTTTGTTGTTTTCATGTGAAAGAAAGCGAGGAATCTGCTGGTCTACACCATTTTGAAATGTGTTTCGCCGTTTGTTCGTAAAAGTGCTGCAAAGTGGAGGTAGAAAAATGCCAAATTCGGGCGATTTTACTCCAGGAGTTTAACAATGGACTGAGTGCAACGCAGGCTCACAAAAAGTTGTTAAAATCGTTTGGAGATGCCTGTTGTACGGACAGCATGTGCCAACAGTGGTTTGAGAACTTCCGAAAGGGAATAAAAACAAGGTTTTATTGTATACTTGGTGGAATGTGGGCGGAATAGTGCACTATGAACTTTTACCGCGTAACCAGACGATAAATACGGCCGTGTACTGTCAACAACTCGAAAAGGTTCACGAAAAATTAAAGCAGTCGTACCCTGCACTAATTTCAAGGAAGGGTGTCCTGTTCCACCAAGACAACACAAGGCCCCACGTGAGTAGGGAGACCCTTTCGAAAATTTCCCAGCTAAAATGGAAACTTTTGGAACATCCACCGTATTCCCCCGACTTAGCACTATCTGATTACCACCTATTCAGATCGATGCAATTTTTTTAAGTGGTAACAAATTCACTTCTATCAAACACGTGCGTTCTGGACTGGAAGAATATTTTGGATTTTTTTGGAAATTTGGAAGATTATTTAAGAATCTAAAACCATGTAAATCGTTGGGCAGAGGTTGTATCTTCCGGAGGAGAATATATAAATCTATAAATAAGACCTCCCGTGTCTCCTATATATGTGTTTTCTTTATAGCGCCAAAACCGAAAAGACTTTTTTGTAGCCCTAATATATCGCTCTATGATTCCAATTTAGTGTCAATTAGAACATGCTTTATAGTCCGGCAGCGCTTTTCCGGTTATGTTCTAAGAAAATCTTATAGAGCCCTGCATTACTGAGTCTAGACTTGGAGGAATGAATGTGTGCTTGTAAGTGTGTTGTGTTGTAGCAATTCACCGGATTGTGGTGAGGCCAGTGCACTAGTACATATGGTTGTTATTTGCCGGGGTGCCGGTCGCCGGTTCGATCCCTGTTGTTGATGGAATTTTCTTTTAGCAATGCTTATTGAGAACAGATGATAAACTATACCGTCAGCGATCGTGTTAGCATAAGGACTCTTGGAGAAAACCTAGACATTGCAACATGTCTAGCCCTCGGTGCATTAAAGATACAGTCACTGAACAAAATATAGGGCCACCCATGTTTGCCACATTTCACGCATTTATTATAACCGATTGTGTAAAGATCATAATGATACATGCTCACAGAGTAACAGCGGATACTTTTATCGACATTTGGAGTATCGGGTTACCTTAAAACACGAGATTTCGACATTTGGCACAGCTACGCTGCGAACAAATTATAAAGTCACCACCAAGATGCATGTCTTAGCGAGTGAATTGAGTGAAATAACAACGTTTGGGTTTATTTCACGGCACCTAACAAATATACTTAATATTTAGTGAACTTCCCATTACGTCGGATAACTTCAAGAATGCGGTTTGGTATAGTGTTGAACAAATTTTGGATGACGTCCTGCGAGAGCTCGTCCCAAGCCTTCACAATTGCTTTTTTTAGTTCTACCTGGTTCGAAAATTGTTTTTCGTCGGTGTAAACCTTTCGGGCGAGCCAGCCCCATACATTCTCGATAATATTAAGAGCAGGTGAGACTGCAGGCCAGCGTAGGACCTAAATGTGGCGTTGTTCGAACCAGCTTTCGATCAACTTAGCAGTGTGAATCGGGGCATTATCGTGTTGAAAAACAAAGTCGGGTCCTCCCATCAGCTCAAAATGTGCATATTGCTCTTCTAGTAGATCCCTATAGCGCGTCGAAATAACACCACCGTCTAAAAACACAATCGGCGACCTTGTATAATACCCGACAGCGGCCCAGATCATCACCGAACCGCCACCTGAGTGCCGTTTTGACAAAAATCGTTCTTCCTTGCGCACATCGTGGAAATAATAGTTAAATTCATCCGGTCCATCACAATTGAACTGATTTTCATCCGAAAAGAGCACTCGGTGCCATTCAGTGGTCCATGACATCGTAACCTGGGCAAAGTCGAGACGAGCTTTCAGATGCTCAGCGGTCAATCGTGGTTTTCTCTTAAGTTTTTTTCTCGTGCGCCAAAGTGTCTTCCTCAGGAGGTTTTGCACATTTCGCACGTTCGTTTGCACACCGGCCGCCGCCGCAATTGCCTTTGCCGAGAGCGCAGAGTTCGAGGCTATCTTCAAAATTGCGCGCTTGTTTCGTTCCGAAATGGCATTTGGACGCCCCCGACTCTTTTTTACGCCGTATTTTTCACCCAAACTCACGAAGTTGTTCACTACTTGCCGAGAACGCCCCAATCGACGGGAAATTTCCCGATTAGAGAGGCCGACATCCTTATAAGCCTTGATTTGGGTCTTTTCGTCACTCGTGAGACGCCGACCCAAACCCATCATTTTAGCACAGAAAAATTTCTGGTAGGAGGTCTGCTTTCGTTTCCGTCGAGCCGTGAAATGAACTCAAACGTTGTTATTCCACTTAATTCACTCGCTAAGACATGTATCTTGGTGGTGACTTTATAATTTTTTCGCAGCGTAGCCTCGCACGACGGGTTGACACTCGTATTTTTAGACAGATCATAAAAGAAAATCGACTTTCAAAGTTTTTCACTGTAAGGACGAACAACTTACGGAGCGGCGTAACTATTCACGCACTGGAAATAGCCAATGCCGAAGTCGTTAACAATGCTTTTGCGTGGCGCCTGGCCCGCCGCGCACGGGACGACGACAAAATATGTGACTTGTTAAAACCCCTTTTTTAATAAAAGAGACTTGTATTGTATTGTATTGTATTGTATTGTAGCTGTGCCAAATGTCGAAATCTCGTGTTTTAAGGTAACCCGATACTCCAAATGTCGATAAAAGTATCCGCTGTTACTCTGTGAGCATGTATCATTATGATCTTTACACAATCGGTTATAATAAATGCGTGACATGTGGCAAACATGGGTGGCCCTATATTTTTTTCAGTGACTGTATGTCTCACGACGATTTCAAGCCCGCAGAGGACACATACCTGTCTAGAATTAAAATGCTATTCCTTGTAATAAGGATTCGTAAGTATCTTTCGTTCGCTTCATTACGCTGTTTATTACTTGCGCTTCGATCTGAATAAGACCGAGTTGTTCTGAAAACGGACGGTAGTTTTTATTGGAAACAAATTTGCTGTTGCTTTATTGGCGTTATCTGTATATCTGCTTATTTCAACAAAACATGCGCACTTACAGCTCGCATAGACAAAAAACGTCATGCTGTGGAGAGTAAAGTTTGCTATCAACAACCGCTAGGACCCTTCTTGCCCCTAACGGCTGTTTCAAGTTATAGTAGTAAGTGCAAGCAGTTTCACAGCGGTCAGTATGGTTGGCCGGGGAGAGGATGGGTTAGAAGTAACTTTAGTATATCTCCTAGACTCAAGGGTCCAGGGTTGCCAATATAGTTTGCAGTCATCTAACATTGGCGAATTTGGGTACGTATACGTAAGACATAGAACAGAATAAGAGATATTTGGCGGAACGTTGAAAAGCCTCACAGGGCACCGGAAATTTAATGGTTTGTATATATTTCAGTTACCCCACTTGTGCGCAGATTCCATATGCAATAGGTGCCACGTTTGCAATAGATACCTAGGGCACGCCTGCCATCACCTTGTATGCGAACGTACTGTAATTAATAACTACTACTTTTGGTAGGTTTGTCAGTTTTGCTCGCAAAACAGCGCTAAATACCGCGCCGTAGGTAGTTCGCTGGTGTGAACGAGCGAGCGAGCATATTAATTCCGTTTGCCATTCAGTCTGATTAGACGGTTAGAGATTGTAAAATAATTGTAAATGCACATGCACTTTAAACGTGCGAACAAATCAATACTCATATAAATATAATATATTCAGTGAAGGTGCAGCTCTGTCGGGGGCATTGACAGCGCCGGTGGCCGCGCGGGATGCCGACCATATTTTCGAGGTTTGTTCACGAAGTCTTTGTGCCGCGTCTGTCTCTTATGCCGTTTGATGGCGGTAAACACGAGTGCCAGTTAGATGCTCTATAAGGCTGTATCTAACTAAATATGCAACATAGCTGTATTCATACGTGTGTTTCCTTTTTTTTAATCAACAAATGGGTAACTCAAAATTTGGCATATGTTTGAGGCATCAGAACTCACACAGGAAGCAGCGCGTAAGTCAAGAGATGTAGATACGCCCCTCATCATGACTGGTGCTTCGCATTGCTGCGCAGCCTGAGGGATTCTGGACGTCGCTGATCTCTCCATACAACCAGACCAGTGTCACCCTTACACTGTTTGGTATAACAGCCATTTCTTATAAGCGTCATTCCGTTGCGTTGGTATACTGCCTAATGTCTGCGAATATCGTCGACCATGCATTTGCCAGTTAAAAAGAAATACATGTATGCCAGCGTACTACTTAAAAACGATTACACCCTAATTTATTAGAAAAACTGCATCTTTGTCTCATGCATGTTTTTATGTCTGCTTAAATTTAGGTATCGACGCATTTTATGTGGCGTAACTATAACTCGTGAGTAGCGAAACCTTGGAGTAGAGTTTTCTAAATATGTATTTATCCCGTTCGAGTTGAAGAAGAAAATTCCAAACGTATTAAATATATAACAAATAACCTTAATCACTTTTTGCATCCACAAACAAGACATTTCGATAAGATTACATCTTCTCATCAAGATAGCGTTGGGCGAAACGTTACGTAGAGAAATAGTGACGTATATATAATTGACTGCAGTTACACCGTATGTGTAAAATAGACTTTAATACGGGTGTATAGTTTGTTTTTGAACACGTGTTTACATACAGCGCAAACAAATAACAATGTATGGGTGGGCCTGCACGTCTATATGATTAGACTATGAAGTGATTAAAGTTATCTTTTTTCCAACACATTCCAAAGAACTTGTTGTATGTTTGCTTACATACACAATGTGACACAATGGGAATCTAATTTATTTTCATTATATAATGAATGCGGCATGAACGAGCGCGCGCCTTCACTGATTTCTGGGCTAATTGACGGCTGCAGCGTTCCAACAGGTGCTTCTTCTGAACGGCGCACGTACCACGCTGCTGAGCGTGAAATATGCTGCACGGACGCAAGTCTGACGTAATCGATCAAGTAAGTCCACGCTGCCAAATTTGCTGAATCGCCCAGATATGAGTTACAACGGGGCACCGATACCGTCATACTGGCAAATACTGGACTTTTCACACCGCATCTCTACAATACAATGGCCAACCATTGCCAAAGCCAGCCAATTTTTCCGTTTCCCGTCCCAGCCATTACGGAATCACACCATTCAACCGCAATATTTAATATGTTTGAGATTTAATCATAGACATATGTTTGCATATATATATATATATATACATATATATATATATATATACATATATATATATATATATATATATATATATATATATATAAGGTAGATGTCTAAGCTTTTAAATTATTTTATTAGTACTAACTGTACATTTTTACTATACACAAATTAACATGCAGACTTGAATTTTACTATTAAAGAGGATTATTGCGGTTTGGCTTTTATTACGCCGATTATTTTGTTTGTATTATTTATTGTGTTGCGGCCGCTACAGGTATAATACGATAACGGATGTTGTGTTGTTGTTGTCTTGGTTGTTGCTGTTACTGTTGTTGTTGTTCTAAGTGTTGTCGTCGTCGCTGTTGTTGTTGTCGTTGTAGCTGCAGCTGCGGATTTTCGATAAAGAAGAACATACGGTAGGCATCTAGTTACGTTTGCGGCGAGATTGTTGCAGTCACGCGTGTCTTAAGTTTGAGCGGGTAATCTTACTTGGGTGCAGAAAAAAAATGTACTATTAAGCTAAACCTCTAAGCCGCTTCTGTGTCGACCTATAAAAACTATTCCTATCTCATGGCCTAAAATCGAGTCTTATGTCTTGAAAAGTTAACATCAATGCGGGCATGGACAAGAATTTAGCCCATGATAAGATATCCTTTACTCCGTAAAAGTCGGCAGATGTCAACAAGTTCTTAAAATGAAAACCAAGAATTTTCCAAATCTTGTTTTTAATTTTTTCTTATTCGATATACTCCCCGAGAAGCTCAATACACTTTTCCCACCGAGATTTCAGAACATTTATACCTCTTGAGTAGAATTCCGCGTCTTTAGACTGAAAATAGGCATTGACAGCAGCCTTAACCTCTTCATTGCTGGAAAAACGCTTTCCACCGAGACTATTCTTCAAATGTCCGAAGAGGAAATAATCAGAGGGGGCCAGGTCTGGAGAATAGGAGGGTTGTTCAATAAGTTCGAACCTCAGTTGAGCCAGTTTTGCCGTTGCTTGCCGCGACTTGTGTGCGGGAGCATTGTCCTGGTGAAACAGGACAACCTTCTTCTGCAAAGCGGGCCGTTTCACGATGTGTTCTTGCTTCAGGCAGTCCAACAGTCTTGCATAATATTCTCCCGTGATCGTTTTACCGCTCTCAAGGTAGTCGACCAGAATTATTCCACGTTGGTCCCAAAAAACCGTAGCCATCATCTTTCCGGCCGATGCCGTTGTCCGCACCCTCTTCGAAGGTCCTTCACCAGGTGCACACCATTGACGAGATGCTTCTTGGGTCTCGGGAGTGTAGTGATGGACCCAGCTTTCATCGACGGTCACGAATCTGCGCCAAAAATCCGACGGATTTTTCGACATCTTGGCCAAACTTCGCTGTGAAGCGGAAACACGCGCGTCGTTCTGGCCTTGGTTGAGCAAATGCGGCAGCCATTTTGCTCTGAGCATTTTCATCTTCAAGTTTTCGTGCAGGATGAAATGCCCTCTACCCAAACTGATCCCCAAGGCCTCCGCTATCTCCCTAATATTCACTCGCTTATCTGCGGCAACGATTTTCCGCACTTTTTCCACGTTTTCCTCATCAGTTGCCGTTTTTGGGCGTCCTGAACGTAGTTCATCCTCGGTGCTCCTGCGACCTCTTTTTAACTCATTAATCCAGTTGGAAACAGTGGCAAAATATGGCGTAGAGTCACCGTACACCTCGTCTAACTCAGTTTTCACTTGGGTCGCATTCCAACTTTTGAAATAAAAACGCTTGATAACCACTCGAAACTCTTTTTTTCTCAATTTTTCAAAATCACGCCGATACGTTGCACGGGAAAGCGATCAAACGAAATCGCAACGGCCAATCACCATAATATTTTGACTGCTAGCATTCGAAAAGTTGCCGTTTCCAATAGCGGTGAAAGCGCGAAAAAATTCGAATTCTGAAAAGCTCATTTTAAGAACTTGTAGAACTACCTGTACTTTGTGCGCGCTCGTAGACATTAACGCGTTCTTCGTATTTGTTTTTTCAGGTTGCCTTTGTAAGTAGCTTCGGTTAGCGGATGGGGCTGCTTTTGCCCTGGGTTGTGTATGCTTTGGGATAAGGTGAAACTTGACTGGAAATCACGATGGCGCTTTGGTTGTTATCTTTATTTTAGGCAGTGCGAGGGTGGCTTTTGAGCCCTCCAACATTAAGACCGGAAAAGCTTTCCCTAGCCAGGTCTTTAAAGAGTAAGTCACTGATTGATAACGGGGGGTTTTCTTTAGCCATCCCATGACAATTGGGACCAAATACTCGTCGGAATTTTAAGGGCCCGAGAACGCATACTCTTTGGCACCTGTCAGAGGTTGGCGTCTGGGACTGTCCTTGCGTACTTGTCTCGTATTACTGCCAACCGGTTTCGGATTGATTGGCGGGGGGAGGTTGCACATGATACAACTTTAACCTTAACATGCAATGTGTTGTAATTTTAAATTTTCGGTCAATGTAGTAACGCACAAGCTTGTGGACACTTTTCACTCCGTTTTTGTCTTTGAAGTACAGCATAGACTTGGCCAGCTGAAAACCGCTGATCTGTGGCAGAGTGGGCATTACTGCAGTTAGCACATTAGATTTTTACACTGCAGTTAGCACAGATAGAATTTTTTACACTATAATATTTTATGGCCTGGCTCCTCTTACAATTTGTATCCTGACTGTCTCACTGCATTTGGCAGTTTTATGCCCTTGACAACGCAGGTTCTATGCCCAGACAGCGGTCTCTTTATGTTTCGACGCTGAGACCCGAATTGCATATCTTGCGCTGTAACGCGAGTATGTCAGTCGCTCTGCGCCCAGTGTAGATTCCAAGTAAGCTGGGTTGCTTTTATAGCCCCAGACGCCTCTCTGGTTAGTCACCTGGCTTTCCGCGCGGTAGCGGCTTTTGTTGATCGGCCGGTAGACGTGTGAGACTCAACCGCGCATTTATGGTACTAAATGCGAACAGTTGTCATCGTTTTATTTATACATTATACACAGCATAATTCTAATACGTAATCAGAGCAGACCCGGTAGACCACTGCCTGAGGGCAGCGAACCTAGCACCGCAGC
Source organism: Dermanyssus gallinae (assembly GCA_003439945.1). Classification (NCBI taxonomy): domain Eukaryota; kingdom Metazoa; phylum Arthropoda; class Arachnida; order Mesostigmata; family Dermanyssidae; genus Dermanyssus; species Dermanyssus gallinae. Next base: position 10,223 of record QVRM01002759.1, read on the forward strand.
CGCATTTCCACGTTGACCGCGCATATTTCCGCCGGTATTTAATGAGTATGTGTCCTGCTTAGGGGAGCACGATCTCTAAGATGCTGCGATATTCTCGTGTCCCGCACTCATTAAGTCAACCGATATCAGCGTATGCCAGACGATTGCAGGTTAGTGGAACGGCTATGCTACCAAGTTCGATCATACTGGGTTCGAGAAACGCGTTATATGGACCACTTATGGCTACTATAATCTTTGGTTACCATTGTATCTACGACAGAATGCCGCTAATGTGCCTGAACAATGACCGCGTTGGGCCATTTGGTTACCGCTGCTACGCCGGGCTAGCTGGACTAATCTCAGTCAAACGTTTACGGGTGATTTCTGCCTCATGCGCATAGGTGACAATATTGAGACGGACAGGCCGTTTAGTAGGCGAACTAGGCAAACTATTTAAAACAGTTTTGCGCTAAAGGCTCATGGCGGAGAAAATTTGCAACGACCCACGTGCGCTTGCGTACTTCGTATAGTCGCTCTTTGCTCATCAAAATGGTGTAAATAAGCAACAACACCAACAACACCAACAACAACAGCAACTACAACAACAAGGATCGCGACGATTCGTATAATGGCGGAGCCATAACAATCACATCAGAAACAGACATTCCAACGTTAAAACACAGCGTGGTTATCAATTAATAGTGTCGATCTCGGCGAAGTATTGCAACTCGTCCGGCAACAAGTTCTGTCCAAACACCAAGAATACTGTTGGCTGAAGAGCACACGTCTTTACTGTTACGCTTACAGAACAAGCGGAAGCAACCGGTTTAGCGCTACTCAAAGCGAAGTAAAACGAAAGTAGTTCTGACGAAAATAGTTGTAACATATACGGGATACTTGAGTATCGATAATGCGCTATGGTGAACATATAGTTCTATAACGTTGTTATGTTAGCACCTAGCAGTGCAAACAATTGTCTCCACGTGTGTGGAGTCCAAACAATTGTGTCGCTGTGTAGAAGAATCTACAGTGGAAAACGAAATAAACTGAAACTCAGCTGCGTCTGTCAGCGGCGATGCGTTAATTCAGTTACTACGGCTGTGGCATTACTTGCGTATATATCGAGGTATGTTGATATGTCGCTACTTTCTCTGAACTGAGCCTTACACTACAGCAGTAGAGCCTTTTCATTCAAGCGGATAATAGACTGCTCTGTTATCCCAGTAAAATTACTTCACTTTATATCGACAAACCACGCTAGTCATCAGCATCAGCATCGTCATCGCCGTTGTGGTTGTTGCTCGTATCATAGAGAGCACTCGGCCAAGGCGTTCAAGAAAACCACACGAATTGGCCACTTGCCTTTTCATAAATGGCATCACGAAAACGATCCCAGCCAAAGTCGCTTTTCTAATTTCATATTAATCACGACCCCATTTATATATATATATATATATATATATATATATATATATATATATATAAACGTATCTATATTCATCGCCATTGACCTCTTCGGAACGTTTTTTTCTTGAGTAACAACAGCCCTCCCTTCTAGATCTGTGGCGAGTCGACTACGACGTACAACAGCAGAAGATGAAAAAGAAACAAAATAATAATAATACGAAGAAGAAGAAAAAGACGATGCCGATAGGCCAGCAGCGGAAGCAGGAGACGAATAAAGAAGAATAAAGAAGAATGGATTACTATGTTCTTTCTCTTTTCTCATTGTGGCGTTACGATACACATTAGCGTTAGCGACTGATTTCGCTGTACAGCAGACCGATACAGCGTCTTTTATCGAGCGCCCGCTCGATGTTCTAATGAAGATCGCGCGGAGGGCGTCCATTGATTTCGTTGCGGCTTCTACTGCTGCTGCTGCGGCTGGTGATGATGTTGATGATGACGACGACGACGATGATGATGACGATAAAATCATGATGATACGAATGGGGAGAGACGGGGGGCTATGGGGTGAAGTCGATAAAGTCAGCCGACTATATCTTTTTGAGCCGTTAGGGCATACTGGCAACGGTAGGCAAACGGGGCCGCCGAGAGGCAAACATCTACATACGCAGAGATGCACAGGTCGCCCGCTCCCCACCCCAGGTAGATGAGACAGGCTCAATAGACAAGATGGAGGCATCATCGGCGTCTTCGGCATCGGATGGTCATTGCATTGGAGACACGAACACAATAGAAACGACGATTGCTTGATGGGCGCTAATTGACAGTGCGACATCCAGGGCGCGTCGATACTCCGAGGATGACACGAAAAAAAGGACAAGACAAAAGGAAAATAGGAGAATGGTAAAAAGCATTAAATATATATATATATATATATATATATATATATATATATATATATATATACAGGGTCATTCATATTGTTGTGCACGCATTTCGAGGTTTAATAGAACTCGGCAAGAAAATAAGTTTTCCCTATGGAGGGAAGACGTGGAAACGTCTTGTTTAGGAGAGAGAGTGAAGTTTATAAAAGTAGTTTTTCTGCCTTTTTTTTCCTACATAGTTGTGCAAAATCTCGGTTTGCGGGAGAACCAGTCAACACATGAAGGGACCGATTACACCGGCGTGTTCGGAGGAAAATTCTGCACAGCGGAAGACACTTCACTAGTTTGCGTAGCAAAAAGCTAATACCCAGATTAAGGAAAGTCATGAAAAGTCGATATTTTACGTTAACGCCTTTTCATGAAAAATCGTAAAATTTTTCCATTGCGATCAAAAATGTACGTCCGAAAGACCACTCTCACGCAATAGCAAATTTAATGCCCATCATTTTCGTATCAAGGTGATGGTACTGCGTTACGTAGTTGTCAAGTCACTACGCTTTTTCGATAGCCATATCGAAAGCGAAGGCACGCATATTTCCATAGGGCGTATGAGAAAGTTAGGTACATATTTTGAGGTTTAGTAGAACTCAACAAGAGAATAAATTTTCCTAGTGGAAGGAGGGGGCGGAAACGTCTTGGCAAATTTTTACGGTTCTAAACGTGAAAACTTGCTCGTAAAACATAACAACTATGACTGTCGAAAAAGCTTAGTGATTTGACAACTACGTAACGCAGCACCATCACCTTGATACGAAAATGATGGGCATTAAATTTGCTATTGTGTGAGAGTGGTCTTTCGGACGTACATTTTTGGTCGCAAGGGAAAAATTTTACGATTTTTCATGAAAAGGCGTTAACGTAAAATATCGACTTTTCATGACTTTCCTTAATCTGGGTACTAGCTTTTTGCATTGCAAGCTAGTGAAGTGTCTTCCGTTGTGCAGAATTTTCCTCCGAACATGGTTCTCCCGCAAACAGAGATTTCGCGCCGAAAAAAGGCAGAAAAACGACTTTTATAAACTTCACTCTCTCTCCTAAACAAGACGTTTCCACGTCTTCCCTCCATAGGGAAAACATATTTTCTTGCCGAGTTCTATCAAACCTCGAAGTGCGTGCACAACAATATGAATGACCCTGTATATATATATATATATATATATATATATGGCCTGACCTAAATGAAATGAACACGTGATACTCACCATACACGCCCGCTAGACACATTGGCTTAGCTGATCCTTAGTAATATATATATATATATATATATATATATTTGGTATATATTTTTTAATGGGATTGTCTTCTTTAGGCGGCAAACTTATTTAAATTTAGTAATTCCTCATTGAGCTTAAATTTTCTATAGTTACACATTTGCAACAATTGTAACAATTAAGGGCATTTTGCAGAAAAGGCTACCGCCCGTGTCTGAAAAACCCGTTTTGTGTGTGATCCATCGAGTGATACTTACTGATGCAACAAAAATAAATTCGATAACAAACATTGATTCATTTAGAGCAGATTGTAACATGCAAGGTGTAATGTGTGCTTCTTTTCCAAGTTATTTCAGAGTTGACAACGAGCTTGGAAAGAAGCTGCAGCAAAATAAGTTAAACGGCTTATCTAGAGTTGTCTTGAATGTTCTATGGTACGGCTAACTCCCTCTGGCATGCAAAAGCTCTCTGCGAAGAAGGATATAGCAAGAAGGGGCTTGAATAGAGAACGGCACTAATTGAGATTAACGCGGCTATAGGAGACCGTTTGCGGTATCAGCAGAATGGTACCAAGATGCCTCAATCAAATTGCTAGGCCAAACAACATGGCTATATATGAAAATACGAGAAACTAACCGCACATTTTTGATGGTGTACTCTACCATTACTGTTGCTAATACTGCTACTGTTAAGAACTGGTAACTTTCGGGCTGACTTTCAGCCAACATTGAACGTCTACAGACCCGCTTTTGCATTGCTTCAGAAGTCGGACCCCAATGAATACAGATGTGTAACGGTGGGGGTCGAATCCGTGCACCCTCCGTGTGTTTCCTCCGGTCGCAAGGCGCACGCGAATGCATTATGCTACCGGGCTCGATAGTACTGCTACAACAACAACAACAATGACAGCTACTAAAAAACAACAATGACAACAGCAACAACAACAAAATTAATAGCAACAACAACAGTAACAACAGCAGCAACAACAACAACAAACGAATGAAAACAGAACACGCAACAAGAAAACGTCGATTCGTCATGTTCCTAGCTGGTCCTGGCGACAGCCCGCGTTCCCGCGTTTCTCGCCTTCGTCTCGTTTGGTGCAGATGATACACAGCGTGCACCGTGTCAACCGTTGACAAATCACCGTGGGGAGGTTACGGCAGCGGGTGCCTTCTATCAACAAGGTGCCATGCTGCATCTTCAGCGGGTGCGATCAGCTGGCGACCGGAACAACTCCAGCAGTGCTTCGGTAGCCACGACTGCGACCGCTTGAAGATGGTGGACAGACAGAGCAGAACACAAAAAAAAGGGGGCGAAGAAAGCCAAGCGACCGGCGAGGAGGGGTCCCATCTATCGAGTACTGGAGCACCGTTACCGTTAGCGAGTAGGCTTTTTCTTGACAACGCGCGTGACCTACGGAATGATTCGTACCAAAATCGCAGCATATGCGACGTTTCGACAGTTTCGACGTCGAAATTCTCTGATACCTTCGTGATGGAATATGGTCCACCGGCCAACCGGCTCAAACACCCCTGTGTGAGTGTCGGGGACAAAATATCCTCTTTTTTTTCCATCCCTTCGCCGCCGGCCGTACGTTAGGCAGCCGGTTCGGCCGGCAACGGCCACCGATAGATGGTGTTTTGTACCACTTGTACCACCGATGCAGCTTAGGTGTAAAGATTTCATGAAAATACAAATAAAAGGCGAGTAAAAATCACCGTTACAGACGGTATACGGTGGTAGACGGCAGACTATTTGTCTTTGGCAAGCCAAAACCTCACTTCATTTGTTAAACATCTCCATGAGGGATAATGTATGGATGTGTGTATGTACGTATGTATGTATGTATGTGTATACAGTGAATGCTAACGCTGCCAAGATAACGCGCCATGAGGCTATTTTATATCGACTGCGCTTTAAGATGCTCGCCAATCGTCGCCGGCATTGGCAACAGGGCACCTTGCACTTGAGGTAACGACATGACTCTGTAGATTCACCGAGCTCACGGTCCTTCTTGTTTGGCAAGGCATGCGGATGGATAGCGTAGCATACCACCACTGCCACCACCACCAATACCACCCGCGACCAATATGTCAAACCGAAACGGTTATTAATTATCGACGACAACATTGTATCCATCCAAATCAACGGGTGGCCGCCTGCCTCGACGCCGAACTAAGTAGGTTAGCAGATCGGTACGGAACGCAAGCACGTATCAAAGGCGCGTCTCTCTCGCACATGTAAACTCACGCTCACACTCATTGTCGACGGCTTAGAGCGCCGATAGCAAATGATAAATATAAATAAAAAAATAGATCTCGGAGCCGATTTGCGACGCCTGTGAGTAGTAGCAATTTGGTGTGGGTCTCGGTCAAGGACCGACTGTGCTGCGTGGCTCAGCTTAACCAGCCGCCACCCTGTATGTATGACGTACTTGATTGATACAAACGATACTTCGCTAGTAAGAACAGAAAAGAAGAGAATCATCACATATCGGCTTGCAAATAATAGAACGACTTAAATCTGATTCGGCAGTTTTGTTACCAAGACAAAATACATCTCGCAGAGACTCCACATCGTATGCGTACGAGTGGTCTGCGCGCCTTCTTCTTGTTCTGGCAAAGTGTCTCAAAATCATCAAATCTTAGGTTCGGTTCAATAGATCAAAGCAACCGCGGGACATGCTTATTGACTGACGTCAATCGGCGCCTCAACTACGTGCTAAATAAAGCTCACTTGGCACACAGTATCTAGACAATGCATCATCCAATTCTCGCTCTTGGCCGTAACAGCAGCGTAGATAGAGACGCAGGAGTAACAGTTCATATTGTCGTGTTGTGGCACCGATTTGGTGCTGTATCAAGGTAATTGTTAACCGTTGAACTGTTTCAGCTGTTGATGTATCGTTATTCAAAAGGTTTGAAAACACGATGTTAGATGAAACTGATTAAAAAGTAATAAGCTATTATAGTTAACATTAATCATGCATGCCGTTACCAAGATATGAATATATATATATAGGCCCCATTTATCATGCACGTGGTGTCTACGACGTATATATATATATATATATATATATATATGCATATACTTTCGGCTCACTAAAGACAAAACTTGGGGTAAATAAAACGTGCCAAAATAGTAAAAAGTAACACTACTTGAGGCATTTCTCGATTTTCATTTAACACCGTTTTTGTGTTTTGCTTATTATGGTTATTTAGCTGGAGGCAACGACACACCGTCATCCGCGTCGGCGTTTGAAGCGTTGAGTTAATGGAACGGCACCCATGATCGTCGTATGCTGTATTCGCACGTGCGATAAAATTCGCATATTTTGTGGCCAGGGGGTAACTCACTACCCCGCTGGTTAACGTGGTGCATTCCAGCATGGAACCTCGCAGTCTCCCACAACAATGTTTTGTTTGCTATGTAAATCGCTCGCAAGCGTCTCACACACTTATAGACGCATGCACTTTGGCCTCATCTACAGTTGCTTGCGGTGTTTCTACAACCCGCTGTGTTGCTGATTATAGGTTTTCAGTTTTGTGGTTTTAGACATAGCAGTAGTAGTACCTCTGATGGCAGCTCAAGTAAATAATTAAAAAGGTGGACTTTTTTCAATTACGTTGTCTATTATCGTACTGTATAGTATATGCGTCCAAAGACGCATATATATATATATATATATATATATATATACGTGCGTATGTGTGAAACGAGGAAACATCACCTTCCTTTGAAGATCCGCCGCCGTCAGCATAACAACGAAGCAGTCCTGTTGTGTATCAAAGCATACGGTGGTCTCGTTAGAGCGTTCCCGTCTTGTTGGAATAGAGCGCTTCACTCTGCTGGCAAACGGGATCAGACGTCGAAACTCCTATTTGAGATCGTCTCGATATTAGAGATTAGTACACATGCTTATGTTATTAGAGATTATCACACATGTTGTTGTGCACGACATGCGTCGTGCCACTATGACAAGCTTGAAGAACCCCACTTGATTAACAAATTAACTGCAACGATCTGAACTCGATCGACCGGTCACTTGAACGACGCAGCCGGTGTTGTTGATAATCCTGATCCAATAGGAATCAGCCAGGTAGCAGTCCTCAATTCGCGCGAACATGTGTACTCACCAACTTCAATGCCTGAAAACAAAGGCCCTGACGGGACTTTCAATCGTATTCATTTGCGTTGTTCGTGTACGGCTCGCAGCTCACAAGTGCGGGTGTTGATGCAGATTTTTGTTGTTGTCGTTGTTGTTGTTGCCCGATGCTATAGTTAGCGTCTGTTGTTGTCGTCATCTTTGTAACCAGAGAGACGCCGTTGGTATTCAGTTTGCCCGTATCTGAATCGTAGCTGAATTGTTGTTGTTGTTGTGGTTGTTATGATCGTTGTCGTTTATCGCTTATAGAATCATTCGTGATCTCGTTGCTTATTTGAAAAAAATTGATGAAGCGTGGTGCTCATTAATAAACCGCTCGTTGATATCAATACCAGTCAGTACGGGCAGCAACACCTTGCCAGCACTCGCAACTGGCGACAACAACAACAACAACAACAACAACAGCAGCAGTAGCAGCAACAACAACAACAACAACAACAATAACAACAACAACAACAACAACAACAACAACAACAACAACAACAACAACAACAACAACAACAACAACAACAACAACAACAACAACAACGACGAAATGCCTGAAGCAGAAGGAGAACAACAACACCAACAACACCGCTAACGCCAGTATCAACGGCTACATAGCATAACAAAATTATATGTATTACCAACAACAACGACATCAGCAGCAACGGCGATTAAATCGCAACAAAAACAACAGAGAAGGTAACAAAGACGACCACAATAAAGAGTAGTATCATAACAGCAATGACAACAATAATGACGACAACCACGACAACAGCAACAACTACAACAACAGCAACAATAAACACAACGGCAACGACAATAACAACAACAACAACAACAACAAAAACAACAACAGGAGAAGAAGTTCCCTTTATTCTGGGCGCGACTCGGCGATGTTCGTTCGTACCGGCGGCCGGCTCGTGCCAAAGACTCCCGCCAACACCGGCGGGCAGTCTCAATCACAGCTGCTTCAGTGATTGTACGCACGCTGCTCCCTAGACTTACACTTGCAAACAATAATTTGGCATCTACAACAAACTTGCTAAGCCTGTTATGGAGACGTTTGAAGCTACCCGAGGAGAACTGCATGCAGTCGACGGAACAGCCTAAGTAACGTCATTATGACAAAAATGACCAGCGTAGACTACAACCTACAATAAAGCGAACAACAAAAACATGACAATGTCTATAATCAAGTACATTTAATTTTAACGCGCCTATAGTAACCATAGTATGCGAGAATCATACCCACAATATCCACACGAGGCGTGTTATGCCCCATGGCCTCAATTGAATATGTTCAATTGATTCACTTGAGGCGGTTTCAGTTATTTATTATTTATTATCATTATAACAAGTCAATGCTGATAGCTTGTGTTCTACGCCTGTAATTTGTTGGTGTTTGTGGGCATCAGAAATACGGTTGTGCCTTTTTAGGTTGTAATTTTTCCCCTTTAAATAAAAGCCAAGTAATACCAGGTAATAGGAACTTAGGAAGGTGTGTCCCACACTCGAGTGTAGGTTCCACACTCGTTACTGTCAGCTGCTTGTGACGCATATGCATGAAGCCTTCCCGAAACCGCCAATAGTAAAAAGCAGTATTAGGGCTCTTTATGTCATCGAGCAGAGTTATAGCTAACGTCCTTGGTGGCGTTCACATGATACTGTTGTCGTAGTATATATATATATATACAGGTAGTTTAACAAGTTCTTAAAATGAGCTTTTTAGAATTCGAATTTTGGCGCGCTTTCACCGCTATTGGAAACGGACACTTTTCGAATGCTAGCAGTCAAAATATTATGGTGATTGGCCGTTGCGATTTCGTTTGATCGCTTTTCCCGTGCAACGTATCGGCGTGATTTTGAAAAATTGAGAAAAAAGAGTTTCGAGTGGTTATCAAGCATTTTTATTTTAAAGGTTGGAATGCGACCCAAGTGAAAACTGAGTTAGACGAGATGTACGGTGACTCTGCGCCATGTTTTGCCACTGTTTCCAACTGGATTAATGAGTTAAAAAGAGGTCGCAGGAGCACCGAGGATGAACTACGTTCAGAACGCCCAAAAACGGCAACTGATGAGGAAAACGTGGAAAACGTGCGGAAAATCTTTGCCGCAGATAAGCGAGTGAACATTAGGGAGATAGCGGAGGCCTTGGGGATCAGTTTGGGTAGAGTGCATTTCATCCTGCACGAAAACTTGAAGATAAAAAAGCTCAGAGCAATTTGGGTGCCGCATTTGCTCAACCAAGGCCAAAAAGACGCGCGTGTTTCCGCTTCACAGCGAAATTTGGCCAAGATGTCGAAAAATCCGTCGGATTTTTGGCGCAGATTCGTGACCGTCGATGAAAGCTGGGTCCATCACTACACTCCCGAGACCCAAGAAGCATCTCGTCAATGGTGTGCACCTGGTGAAGGACCTCCGAAGAGGGTGCGGACAACGGCATCGGCCGGAAAGATGATGGCTACGGTTTTTTGGGACCAACGTGGAATAATTCTGGTCGACTACCTTGAGAGCGGTAAAACGATCACGGGAGAATATTATGCAAGACTGTTGGACTGCCTGAAGCAAGAACTCATCGTGAAACGGCCCGCTTTGCAGAAGAAGGTTGTCCTGTTTCACCAGGACAATGTTCCCGCACACAAGTCGCGGCAAGCAACGGCAAAACTGGCCCAACTGAGGTTCGAACTTATTGAACAACCTTCCTATTCTCCAGACCTGGCCCCCTCTGACTATTTCCTCTTCGGACATTTGAAGAATAGTCTCGGTGGAAAGCGTTTTTCCAGCAATGACGAGGTTAAGGCTGCTGTCAATGCCTATTTTCAGTCTAAAGACGCGGAATTCTACTCAAGAGGTATAAATGCTCTGAAATCTCGGTGGGAAAAGTGTATTGAGCTTCTCGGGGAGTATATCGAATAAGAAAAAATTAAAAACAAGATTTGGAAAATTCTTGGTTTTCATTTTAAGAACTTGTTGAACTACCTGTATATATATATATATATATATATATATATATATTTTTTGTTTTTGTTTTTTTTTGTTTTTTATAAGTGCGTTTTTTTAAACATGTGCGATGTCCATAACATCATTTGTTTTTCCGTAAGGCTAATGCCCGTGTACGGTGATATATATCAGCTAAAATATGGTTGTTCAGTATCCTGTAAGATTCCCCTTATGTAACTTTACGCTCTCGTAGAGACTTGATATCGCTGTCTCTAAGTAACCTCTAGCTATGCTATTATTTGAACAGGTAAACTCTTTTCTCCGTGTTTTTTGTTGAACAGGTTTTGAGCTACCGTTTTCAGTAAGACGTTTCTTTGGCACCCACAAAGCCCCGCCCACTGTTATCTACACCCGCTAGAGAGACAATGCTTTCCAAACGTCTTGTAATCGCTCTGTGAGGCAATGGGTACTACAGTCGGGCAACCGTCACAGCGATTTGCGGGTCAGAACGTATTTAGTGCACTAACATTGTTACCGTCTATTCGTTGACCCATCTTGATGGTATAAGCAACATGACATCGGTCACGACAGGAAGCACAACTTTCTCAGTCAGGCACATATCAGACGAGTGCCTTTCAGAGCATTTATCTGGCGTTGATTTAATTGCAGTCGTTTTTGCTTTGCAGGTGGCTCACTAATCTATTGTTCTACCACAACGCAGCAAAGCAAAAAGAATCGTGCCGAAATGCTTCAGATTGCCTAACCTGCATCATTTGCAAACACGGCAGACCTTGCTTGTATCTGCGCACGATTTGTGTTAATTGCATGTTGAATTTAACGCGTAGCTCTTAACTAGTAATAGTATTATATATATATATATATATATATATATATATATATATATATATATATATATATATATATATATATATCTATATATATATATATATAATTAACGTTAATCAATGACATATACATCGGCTGTTTCTGCAACCGTCGTCCGACGGACTTTCAATAAGAAATTTACATCAGAGTTTCTAGTTTTCGATGCAAACAGTAGTCAAAATGGGTCTAATGAACTCAGCAGATTCTTTGTCTTGCTTCGAATGCTCGACTGCTGGCAGACATTTTCATTGCTAATCGTTCTTTTGTGCGGGAGCATTGTACTGGGCGTCACACTTTCTAGTCCTACCAGACACAAAGTGTGACCCTTTTTAGCGTGAAAGCCGGTTCTCGTGATGGTATCGAAGTCAGTGCTTCGTTTCGACCATGACTTTCATCAGTAATGTCGTTGCAGACGACTCATTTTTAATTGCCACTAATAAAACGATGATGAATGAAATGAAATTGACGCCCTTTATCCTTATGATAGTAGTAGTAGTTTTATTGACCAATTATTGGTTTACGAATATACATCATAGACATCGCAATATACCGGCATCTAATCACCAGATTTGCCGTCCACGGCTTCCATCTGAAGATCTGTGCGCGCGAGAAGTCTTATGAGATCTCGCCGGAGTGTATATGTATACTTTATATAGAGCTGCGAGACCCATCGGTGGTCTTTGCACTTTTTCGCCCGGTGGGACAGTCGCTAAAGTGTTCAAACTGTATTTAATGAACTGTATTGTAATTATGTAACATCTTGAAATGCAATGTTATTGCGAAATAAACAAATATATATGTATACTTTGTGGCTGCCCGTGTGATCTATATCACCTTCAGCGTTGTGAAGGAACAATTCCGCTGTCTCAACTCTGGAAATGCAATGTCTATGATATTTATTCGTAAACCAGTCATTGGTTAATAGAACTACTACTATATTATCCTTTTGATGAAGTAGAGCGCAGACTCGTCCTAGCGATTCCCAATAACCTACGGTCCATCTATACATTGACAGGCTTTGCCGCAACCACGATAAGTTAGATTCGAATGAACTGATCCATGTTGTGCGATCACTCACTATGTGTACGATCTCGAGGACTGTCAACTATGTTTTACAATTTAAGAGAAAACCGAGTCACTCGTGTCCACCGCAGATGGTCTGCGATTGATTTGCTACATCAAATTCTCCCATCATGAAAAATATCGGACCACTGCATTGCGATGCGCTGGCACATGAATGCTCACCCGCCGTCTACAGCAGAATTTTCCCCACCGAGGCCGTCGCATCCTCGTCAACAGCAAAAGGGCTTAATTTCACGCAAGTGGAAAGCTTTTATAGGGCCCATTCTTCTTTTACTTTCTCGCTAAAGGGCAGACTACAACAGTACTTCTTTTACACAATATATATATATATATATATATATATATATATTATTCAATGTTATGGTGACAGGGAAATGTGAATAACTAACTACACTTGGACTTGGGAGAAGTTCTACCAGTCGAGCTTATCCGCGAGGCAGCCCCTCATTGTGCCCATAATTGCTGCCGCATTGCCCCGCTGAACCGCCAGACATAGTCGCTGAAGTAGAAAGTCAAAAGCTCTTTTGTCCCCTGTCGCCTGTTCGATTCGTTTGCCAATCTTCTGTAGGAGCGACCATGCCTCAGGGCCAAGCCCCCCGAGTGTCTCAAATACTAGCGGTACGAAAATAAACTCGTTGGCGAGCTGGGCATATTTCTTGGTCTTACGACGTTCAGCCTTGCGTGCCGCCGAGCCAGCGGCAGATGCCCGGGCTTCCAGGTTCGAGGGGGCGAGCCTGTCGGTGATCGTCGCATCCCAAATAAGCGCCTTTCCCCTTTTAAAAGGGAGAAGGGTGAAACCGTCTGGTCTCTTTCCGTCGCTTCTCAAATGGCCGGTGGGCTCTCGAATGCACAGCAATAAAGCTGACCATTTAACAACGGCCTTTGCAGTCCACGGATTTCATTACGTTCTATGCAACGTAGAGGGCTTCCATGAACCACAAGACGAATGTCGATGCAAAGAATGCTGGAGTAACTGTGATAAATACCACGCCGCGGTTTGCCCGGCGGTTCGGTCCATAGCAGAACTGGCAAAGCGCTAGATCGATTGTTGTGTCGAAAAACGGTGATGTAACATAAACACACTTACCCAGCCCGGGTGTTAAAAAAAAAATAAAGCTGACCTCAAGGCCTTAGCCGTAATCTCGTAATATATATATATATATATATATATATATATATATAGCTAGAGGAGACGTCGGGGCTTGAATGCGAAGTCCCTCCATAAGATCCTGCGCGACCATCTCGGACTCACTAAAAAATCTTCCCGAGAGGTGCCTCGTGATATGTAGTACCACCAAAAATAACTGGTTCAACAATGTGTGATAAAATTTGACGAGGCCCGTTTTTTGCTCTGGAGAATCGTCGATACAGGCGATACGATACTACGAGCACTACACATACATGACTACGAGCTATTGGTGTACTACACACGATTGGTATACAGAAGAATGCCTACCAACTGTTTTTACCACTGCACTTACCAGGAAGACGACCCATCAAGTGTCTTTTTGGCAATGCTTTCTCGGGCTTAAATCACTGACGGTTTTTAAAGTTTTGAGATTGGGAGAAATACGTCTTGATCCAAGCAAATCTGTGTGTTGAGCCATCGAGGTAGAGCTAGAAAATATCTCCAAACGTGCAAACGTGTTTTGGAGGTACTCTTCGATGCATGGATCCCCCGCCTCGTGAAATGTATGAAAATTGACGATAATGATCCTGTCGTTGGAAAAAACGAGTCGCAACTTCAACTTCAAACTTTTATATATATATATAATTTTTTTTTGATGGAACCGTCTTCTCCGGACGGCAAATTTATTTCAGTTCAATAGTTGTTCATTAAGCTTGATATTTCAATTATTACATAAATTCAAACAATTATAACTATTCAGGTAATTTTGCAGAAAAGGCTATCGCCCGTGTCTAATACGTATATACGTCACACACACACACATGTATATATATATATATATATATATATATATATATAAAACAAGAGAAACATAGAAAAATGCAAACATATCTTTATGCTTTTTTTATATGGGGAGTTTTGGCAATGCATGATGCACATGCGTCGTCAGCAGCAAACAGCCTATGGGACTCACACATCTATGTCTCCACCCTCTCATACTCGTATTGTAAGGCATTGTCTTGAAAATAAATATGTTCTGTCAATCCTAAACCGAACACGCATATTTATGCACATTGCAAGCATTTAGAGAATTGGCAATCATCTTGTCAAAAAAGAAAAAAATCTCATACAAACATATACTCTCTCTCTATATATATATATATACATATGAGATTTGTATGCTTCTATGTATCACGACGTTTCTATCACTGGGTACGTTTACGAATATATATATATATATATATATATATATATATATACGGGATTTGTATGCTTCTACGTATCATGATGTCTGTATCACTGGATGAATTTACTAATAATATTTATGTGTACAAATCTATATGCAGATGCATTGCTCATTGAGTGGTGCATTTAGACAGTACATTTCGTGTATCGAAATTCTGTCTGTATTGCGGCGGCGAAGCGTCGGCAATCTACTGCTGCCTCCGCCGCCAAAAAAAAAACAAAAATATCTCGACTGATAGCTTTGCGAACGGGGCGGCCGTATCAGAGCGCGTGATGAAAGATTGCCTGACGTCCAACTGCCCGGATAGACGCCTCGCCGTGCGCGTATTCTGCTGTCAGCATTGTCAGCTAACGTCGACGCTGATGCGTGGTGCGTTTCTATACCTTTGACGAGTTAATCATATTCGGCGAGGAATTATGATGCTTATTAAGACACACAAGACAGAATGAAGAGGAGAAGGGTACAAACAAATTTGCTATAATTTCGAAGCTCTGCAAAGCCGCAGCGAGGAGCCGCTGGCCACTGACGTTGTTGGCCACACAGTCAGTGCCGTGTTGAAAATTGCACTTCATAAATATTCGCAGTTGTATACCATGTGCTGATGATATATATATTTAGAGAAATATGAATATGTAGGTGCGTATCTGTGTGTGCAAACAGCTACGCGTGGCCGGGCTGGTTTGAGCTGGTAGACAATTAATTATCGAAACCGAAAACATACATATTTGTCGAGAGTTATGATAAAGGCTTAATTTGGCTGCGGTAGTCTGCACTGGTGGTGAGAGAGGTGCACAGTCGGCATAGCTGGCGCATCAAGCTCGACGCACGAAGATGAAAGTCGAAGCTAGATTTGAGGCACAATTCAATTTGTTTGAATGTACACGCGCATACAAAAAACATATTTTGTAGATGGGTGTTTGTTGGTTTGTTTGATTAGTCTGTTCGTACGTGTACAATGCATATATATTTATATATATATATCTCCTACTATATATCTCCTCTGTGTAGAACTGTTTGCTCATTTTGCTTTTTCTTATTTTAATAAGCAATTACCGTGATATTAGTAGTTATGCAGTAGATTTAGACAGTTCTTCGCTATGATGCCTATTTGCATATTCGATCTAGCGCAAGCTGCTTCCCCAATAAGACATATGCAGCTTAGTAAGAACGAGACGCGACAAAAGCAACTTAGTTTTACGCTACATACTGTCTACAACTCCGACGGAAGCTAGTAAGTGTTACGCGTGAGTCGAAATATAAAGAAGCCGACCCATCGTATAACGGTATTTGTGATAGGCAATGGACGTGCCTTCAGAGCGAGCTCGTGTCGACTATATGCCTCTAAAGGGCCAATCGAGTTTTTGCTAGAAGTAACATTTGTGACTTAGCTCACAGATGGCTGAACCAATGATTTATGAATATTATCACCATTCATAAGTTATTGTGTGGTCACTACCATTTATAGCGACGGACAAATTTGTCATACATCGTTCGTAAAAGTGTATCTTTATGCTACATTACCATTGCTTTCACAAACTCAAGGGTTCTCGTTGAGCAGCTCTAACTTTATTTTTGGCAAGTACTGTATTTGAATATTTAAATTTTCTCTCTTTTTTAAAGCCTGTCTTATAAAAGATATCCTAGACATCCAGAGGTAAGATAAGTCCAGTATCTGCCTTAAAATTATAACTATGATTACCCATTTAGCTCTTTTGCCGGTCTGTGGGTTAGATGGTCTCGTCGGCAGTAACCTGGCCGACGACCGGTTCCGTGCCACCGGTGGCCTCAGACCTAGCATTGCCACGTTTCAAGGAGAGGAATGTCCATGTGGCGGAACAGTAAATGAGCGCGGCCTACACCGGCTCAAACGGACAAAAGAGCTTCAGAAAAAGCTCTATGGGGCCACTCAATAATAATAATTGTAATAATTCACCATCTCTACCGTGACTAGACTAGTTAGGGCTAGCTTTTTGAAGGTTGCTTGATGAGTTCACCAGAACGCTCACGCCTAAAGAGCTTCTGGTCAACTGGGACTTAAAGATGGCAGGTTTTCCTTTTGCCCATCATTTTGCATGACTAAAGCAATTATATCGAATAGCTGGAAGAGGCTGAATCAAAAACCAATGTCTGAAGACTAGATTAGCCGTATGGTTTACGGAAGTTTACTGTTTATGAGAAGAATTTCACCAGGAATCGCCGCAATGCAAGCAGTGGTTCCGTAAAACACTCAAACCATTTAAATTGAGCGACTATGTTTTTGCAACATATGACCACTGCATGCGCAATGGAATGATGTTTGGGTGGAACATCTGATTCTTAGAACATTCAATAACGGGTATTAAGAAGGAGATCCACTTGTGAGAAAACGGTCAGCACAGCTATGTGGCGCCAAAACAGCGGTACCTAAAAAATCGGGCCGCACCTAACAACTCTTTCTATGTACAACTGCCAGCGAAAGTTAAATGCACGAAAATGTTTCACTACCTTCGATTGACCATTGGAGATGAAATCCAATCCTTAGTCTCTAATCAACTCAGCGAGGACCTGTATTTTTTCGCAGACGATGAAACTTGGGTCCTCAACGAGGTCAGCGTCAGTCAAAAAACTTCAATTAACAACGGGGTCGAGTCGGCGACACCCCGGTAGAGAGAGAAAACACTGAAGTCATACCACAAATATCCCGGTCATGTACGTTAGGGAACCACGTGGTTTATAGTGGGTTTGGTAGTTACACTGCCCAGATCAACGGGTATGCATTGTGCATTTTTGTTTCCGATCTTCCCTGCAAAAAGGTTCCTACGTACGAGTTTTTAATGGGTCTATAATGAAGAGCAGATAAGCTGCAGAGAGAAAAAATGTAACGTGCTGGCAACGAAAGAAAGTTTGGGGAGATAATTTTCTGATTCTGCTGACCTTCTGGGTTCTTAATTTTTTTCAGCCGTGTGCGACGTGCTTTTGTTTTACCGTTATTTAATTTTCCGACTGTTTTTGCTATTATTTGATTACATGCTTCGGTCAAAGTCGTTTCGAGTCTTTCCGCTACCGCTGACAACAAATTGGTTCTAAAACACGTTCGTTTTAGCCGGCACTTGCGTATCAGCATATGGCGCGATTGAAATAAATGTATGAACAATTTACCGCATATAATGCAGTTAGTTGTTAGTTATCTGCTGCTAATTCACACGGCTCACCTTACAGCGACTACGAGATCGTAAATGTCCATTGAACCGAAATTATTAACGATATTATTTTAACTAATAATCGTTTTAGTCGATAATGCTGTTGACGATGATGGTGATGGTAACGATGAAGGTGATGATCCTACTTGTCACCGCTCTGGAAAAGTTCACGAAGACTTGGAGACCGAGTGGGTCGAATGGGTCTGCATCTTGGGAGAGTTTAGCGGCACAAGGTGGCACGCATTCTCGGCGTGGGATACTTCATGGTGACATACAACTAATCGAATAAGGCGATGTCCGGACCTACGGGACAAGAGGGTTTCGGTGGTCAGAGGAGATGGGAGGAAGTAGACGACTGGTCCACCGTGTCCGGAAGACGATACATACACTGGACGCTACTTCCCCACGGTATGGCAATTGGTCTTAAGGAGCAAAAGTTGTTGGCGAGCCAGCAAGCGAATCGCATCACATCGTCGATGTACTGCGTACTGCTTTAGTTATCGGTCGGCGAGAGCTCTGCGTTTGCGTTCTCAGAGCACTAGCGCTGCTAGATTCTCTATCGCCTACTATCCCGCCGGTTTCGACACCCCGTCACAATACTTGTTGTCCTCACCCCTATCTCCTACCCCAACTACCCCCCGCACCCCTCCCCCCCCCCCACCCACCATCACGTGTTGTTGCCACTCCGCCAGACGCCTATGTCTGTCTCTGCGCCCGTCTGAAGTCTTTGTCGGGCGATGACTTAAAGTCGCCATCATCGTCGTCTTCACAATGAAGTCGCATTGTCAGCCTACCGAGCGATACGTAGTTACATAGCCGTTCTAATAATACGATCAGCTGTAGCATCAGCAGAAGCATCAGCAGTAGCAGAATCATCAACAGTAGCAGAATCCTCAGCAGCAGCAGCAGCTACAGCAAGAGCGTGGGATGAATCTCGACCCCGCCACAGTCAGCATCGGCACTATAGTCAGCGTCGACGCTGTTGTCAGCAGGCACGACCCGAGACCGACGAGATCAAGGCGACGACGTGAGGCCGTGGCTCTGTGTAGTGTTGTTGTTGTTGCTGATGGTGATAGTAGCCCTGCCGCAGAGCCAGTAAGCGGCTCGGCTTCCGGTTCGATCAATCTAAGCGATCACTTCCGTTCGCATCGCCCTCGGAACAGGTTGTTGTCGACATCGACAGCAGCAGCAGCAGCGGCATCAGCAGCAGCAGCAGAAGCAGACGTCGAAGCAGTTCAGTAAAGCAATCTAATTTTCCATTCTTCGCGCGCCCCACTATGTCGACGTATTTACTTATCGCGCCCGCCTTGATTGGGGTGAGAGCGACCGGGCGGCCGGCCGGCCAGATTTGTTTTTGTTCACAAAGGGTCGCTCACACGCATATTAGATGTATCTCTGCACATATATATATATATATATATATATATATATATATATATATATATATATAAGATGTGAGAAAATCGAACATACATGAAGAAATAGACTTCCCCCTCCGTTCCCCGTTGGAATGGCGTCAGCAGCAGCAGCAGCAGCAACAACAATGCACACAATGGTTGACTGAGTATCTACACCGCACACGTAGTGAGGCTAGACTGGGAACAAAGATACAGTACTGTAGTGTAGAAGACAGTGTACCTCACGAGTAGTAGTAGTAGTAGTAGCAGCAGCAGCAACAGCAGTCATAGTAGTTGTAGTAGACGGCGGCGGCTCCGCACAAGTACAAGCAGCAACACCCGAACAACTGTGTAGAGAGTACACACATCGTCAGCACCCCACAGCAGCAGCAGCGGCAGCAGCGGGAAGCGACGGCGAGATGCGCGGGGTGCCAAACAGGTGTCTCCGGCGGTGGATTTCTTGGTCGTTTGTTCCGTGTGTCGGCGATGGCGACGACGACGACGACAATGCCTCCCGCCGACGATGGGGTCTCGCACTGCGCATACAGCACAGAGAACTTCCGGTGGCCTGACGTCCTCATCTACCCCACAGCTCCGCACCGCTGCAGTCCCCACCCCACCGCTACAGGCCCCACCGCTACAGCCGTCCCCCCGACGGATGCCAGTGTACCGTACGTATGTACCGTTGTTGAGGCATCACGCCGCGTCGTTGCCGTCGTGGTCCTTTTAATCGTCGCGTTGAACGCGTACGCCTGCTACAGCCACTCATACAGTGTCTACTGCTCTGCAGTGGCACTGCCGCTTCCCCTCCGAATCTCCTAGCTTCACTACCCCACAGTCACCCCAGCAGCTGCTGCTCTGAGGAGCTGCGCTACATATACGATCGCGCTGTACGTAAGGTCGGCGTGCGTACGATTGCTTTTGTTTGTGTTGTTATCGTTATTATTGTTGTTGTTGTTATTGTTGTTGTTATGTGACGGCCGGCGAGCCGTTCCCAGGCCGTGCTTGCTCCGCATTCGCCTGCCTGTCTGTCTACTCTTTCTAACTGTGCGACTTCTTCTCCCTGTCTCTCATTTTGTTTCCGTTCGGTGCCGTATTAGTTTATATTCTATATATATATTTATGTATATATATATACATAAATATATATATATATATATATGCATAAATAAAAATATATATATTTATATATATATTGGGTCTACATTTTTTTTTTCGAATTTTATAATGATTCTTGTAGCCCCTATACATATATATATATAGGGGCTACCAAAAAAATGTTCGGTTTTGTCCGTAAAGAATCATTATATAATAAAAATAAAAATTGTGAACCCACTATATATATATATATATATTTATGTATATATATATATATATATATATATATATATATATATATATATATATATATATATATATAAGAATTCTGTGGCGCGCGCAATTATTTGTGTCTTTTTTATGTTTGTAGTTATGCGCAACTTTCCGTTCTGTGAGAATGAAACGTTGTGAAATTTGCCTTTAAGGATACCAGGCTGAAATTCGGAGGAAAATTCAATTAAATATGACGCCTAGTGCTGCATTTTAGACTGCAATCGACGAGTGCGTTAAAAATAGCTACTAATATTTGGGCCACGTTTGCGTGATATCGGGTCGTGTCTGATACACCACAGAATGGAGTATAGCAGTATAATGGCCTTCCTCTCAGTGATGAAACTTGCAGATGGTCATGTAGCCCGTATAGAGTACACTGCAGTTTACCGAGTTATTAGCTACAAAGTGACAACTTATATAAACGCACTAAAAAGTCTGATTAGAAGCACGGCTTTAGCAGATATAAGGAAGCGAGGAAAAGTTCCACTGTAGATTTTTTTTTTACTTGTCCGTTAGGTTAGGTCAGGCAAGCACTTATATTGGCATAATAAGTTCAGTAATAATATGTTTTAATTTTTACAAGTGTCCTAGTCATAATTTAACTAAGTTCTTGTCCTGCATTCAGGAGTCATGGTTTCCAATTTGGGCAACGTATATGCCGCACAAGCGGTCGAAAAACACGAAGAGCAAAGATGACTCAATAAAAACTGCTGAACCATCACTGTAAATATTATTATTATTTTCTTTGAAGGTATTAGAGTATTTATATGTAATAGAAAAACAAGTGCAAATTTAATTTCTATGCGAAATCGGCTATCATCGCTAATTTCACGTGTTGTATGCCATCCAGCTAATTAGAAGGTTGTCTATATCCGGCCCATTTCATTGTTGTTGTTCATAAGAGCTATATATATATATATATATATATATAAAGCATGTGTGTTAACTAACAATTAACACAGCATTACATCATACGAAGTTATTGTGCTACGTTGAAGGTAGTATCTGCCCGAAGGCTGTCGACACAATTTGCTCCTGCATAGTATTTTGTACAGTAGAAAGCCTTGTCAAACTGAATCCGCATACGAACCTTTAAGGGAGAGCTGTAAATTGCAAAATCCGGTATGCTGATTAGGTGTCGACTTCTACTAACGTTTGACACCCCAGTACTTTTTTGTTGTAAAACAGCTCCCTTATTATCACCACTTTATGCTCTAACTTATATCTGAATTTGTTCGTACATGCATACATATATATATATATATATATATATATATATAGGACGACACCTGCTGCATAATATTGTATAGCTCGGAGGACAGCTTTGAAGACAGGAACTATTATATTATAATTATTCTAATTACTGATCAAGTATCTAATTACGATCACTGTCGCCCCCGTGACCATCGGCACCAATTTATTTACTCGTTTGTCCGTCGTACGGGGCAGCAGGAGCCGCAGCTACGTGCACTTTAACCAATTCTAGTCACTATATATATATATATATATGTATATATATATATATATATATATATATGACTAGGGTCGGTTGATACAGAAATACATTGCTGGAAGACTATATTCGGAACTATGGCGGGTGCTATCGGGAGACACAGACAGTATTGATCTGCAATGGGTAGTACAAGCCTTTGCCCGGGGAACTGGCGCCGACGCCGAAGCCGGATCGGCGATCAAGGGGCGCGTGCAAGCGCGCGTCAGAAGACGCGTGCCCGAATCCGCGTAATCAGGCCATCGTGGGCAGATGTTTATTGCCGCCGGATTGCCGGCAATGGCCTGAGGTGCTTCGTTCTTTGTCGATCACTCGCCAATCAATCATCAGTCCGAAGTCGAACGATGGCGCCGCACGGCGTCAGAGGTCGATCAGCTAGCTAGCCAGTCGTAGGGATGATGACTCGCACGCTTTCTGCTCGACACAGCAATGAGGCGGCGGTGTTCCTCGCTAAACATGTTACACTGTCCATAATAGCAGCCATTACGGCAGCGTTTCTCGATGTTTCCTGCGAGTACAGCTGGATTGAATATATATGTATATGTGTAAGTATTTATATATATATATATATATATATATATATATATATATATAACACATTAAAGAGGTATATAAACCCATGTTTAAATACTTAAAATTTGCTACAATCTAAAACGAGATTATAAAGAATCAAGTGTAGGATATATATATATATATATATATATATCTATAAGTGGTTCGGTGGTTCCAATCGTTGAACTCATTTTCGGCGTGCCAATTTTGGGAGCATTATACTCCGGTGTTTACCATCACGCAAATCAAATGTAAGTAACGACTCATTTATCAGTCACACTCCAGATATAGTACAAGTGATTACGCCACGTGATAGGGTGCCCGCATCTCTTCAGATGATAGAGCTCGCCTTGCTGGTTGCAACGTCGGCATCTGCAATCCGATCTAAAGACGTAAAATCCACCCCTCCAAAACAAGTACTGACGGAACCCATGTATTGAGTAGCGGGTTATCAGGTGCCTCGTGGACCTCGTTGCAGGGGACCTCATTCCAGTGATCACTTGTCATTGTGAAAAACAAGAAAAACTTCGCTGACACATCGCTAAGTTTTTGCTCGAAATTTTGTCTAGACAGTGTTAGCGCGGATGTCGCAGGTAGCATAAAACGTTGGACAGCATATCGGTCAGTGAGTGGCGCACAGAACGTGTACTATACTGCTTTGGTGTTGTTCGCATTCATTAACGGACTATTGGTCTGTAACACCCCAGCCATGGTGACGGACTCTGAACTTCGTTTGTGCATCATCTTCAGTATGCATTTCATCCGCCTGTCTGGTATTTTTTCCTGTCCTAGACTATTACTGAATAAGCCCGTGATTGTAGGCACCAAAATACCCGCTCGCTGAAGATGCTCATTTCTAAGGAAGTCGGGGTTCAAAACTTTTTTAACTAATAGTATAGGATACGATTTTTATTCGGATAGTTAATTTCACCACCGTCTTTATTTCTGGAACCATATAGTAAGTAGGTGGCTCCTCTGGTTCAGGCAGAGTTACCTGTACCACTAGCAGAGACTAGCAGGGACATGAAAGCTCTTGAGCATGTACGGAACCCTGTCTGCTAGATCGGGCTTCTCATTTGCAGCTAGCACGAACTTTTCAGTATTGCATTGCACTCTTTCCTTTCGGGTAAGAGCCGTGTAGCACTAACAAAGTCGGCTGATGGCTCATTCAAAATCAGTGTTGATTTGGAGAGCCACAGTATATACATACATGAAGCTCTTATGTACAAAGCAATACTCTTCGTCAAATCAAGTCGTGAAAGGTTGCTGTGACTCTGCTCTCTTAACTCTCGGAACTACAATAGACAGTTTTATAGCTCCGGAGAATGCCAACGTATTAGTTGTTGCAGGAGTCACCTGTATTTGACCTTCTAAGGTGCGGAAACAGGAAATCATTCTAATCCAATCCTAGTTTAAGTATTCTGCCAACAATACACAGTCAGTGTCTTGCGTAACCCAGATCGTTTGACTTCCATCAAACCATCCACCAGTTGATCCGTAGAGCTACCTGTGTGCAGATCGCCGCTATTGTAGACTGCAAGAATGTTCAATGCTTCGTGCTGCAAGGCTGCAATGTTGTCGCCTACATGAAGCTGCATGAGAAAAGCTCCGTGCAATTTATGACCAGTCAAAAATCAATACGCCTCTAATTGGTCTACCGCGAGCCAACCGTTCAGCTGTACAGTGGAACCTATAAGAACCACCAACATCAAAACCCATACTGCATAGAATGCCTTTGTTAATATGACAGTATCAAATACTTGGAAGTCTTCCGGAACCGCGCGGTTGACGTCTCTGCCGTTGGCTGTCGGATAGTTTGCCGCGGCTGGGTCTCCTATCACCTCTGGTACTCATTCCTTGCATCTTCGCCATGGAGCGCCTTAATTCTTTGGTGATGAAGTCTTTCAGAACAGGTGTGAACGGTAGCATTTGTCTAACTAAGCGATTTGTTCGATTCAGCATAGGAATACGCACCCTTAAAACGCAAATGAAACGTAACCTATATATTACGATATATAGGGTGGCTTGGCGATAAGTACTCGCGCTGCCGCGGCTGACATCTGGACGACCATTTGTCTTAATACTTCGCATTGCTGCCGTAATGCAGTATCCATGGCTATACTTCTTGAAGGAGAACTTTGGAGCTGCTAGCGGTCATTCGGCGGATCATAAATGCTAATGGCGATACAAGGTGGAAAAGGCTTAATCAACGACCGCAAACATGTCTGGAATACATGCTTTCAGGCATGACAGATCACTGTTCGATAGACGGCAGATCGTGCATCTCCAATCGGATATATTCTCTATGGTATAAAATTCTCTATGGTGAAAACTGAGGTTGCAGCGGACACAAATGATTTCACATACAGACTTAAGAACTCTCGAGCAAACTTCAGTCGGTGGCGACGGAATATTTGCTGAACGTTTGCTCTGATATATATATATATATATATATATATACAGTCCCCGAAAAAAATATAGGGCCACCCATTTTTGTTACATTTCACGCATTTATTATAACCAATCGTGTAAAGATCACAGTGATACATGCTCACAGAGTAACAGCGGAAACTTCTATCGACATTTGGAGTCTCGGATTACTTTGAACCACGAGATTTTCACATATGGCACAGCTACACCGCGAATAAATTATAAGGTCACTAGCAAGATACATGTTTTAACAAATTAATTAAGCGGATTAACGGCATTTGGGCTAATTTCACGGCATTTAGCAACTATACTTAATACTCATTGAACTTTCCATTAAGTCTGATAACCTCAAAAGTGCGGTTTGGTATAGTGTTAAACAAATTTTGGATGACATTTGCAAGAGCTCGTCCCAAGCCTCGAAAATTGTTTTTTATCGATGTAAACTTATTGTTCGAGCTAGCTCCACACATTCTGGATCATACTAAGATCAGGTGAGAGTGCAGGCCAGCGAAGGACTTCAATGTGACGTTGGTCGAATCAGCTTGCGATCCGCCTGGCGGTGTGAGTCGGGGCGTTATCGTGCGTAAAAACGAAGTCTGGCCCTCCCATCAGCTTAAAATGCGCCGATTGCTCTTTTAGTAAATCCCCGTAGCGCGTCGAATAAACACGACCGTCTAAAAAAACAATCGGCGACTTTGTATAATACCCGACAGCAGCCCAGATCACCACTGAACCGCCACCTGAGTGACGTTTTAACAAAATTTGTTTTTCCTTGCGGACTTCAAGCAAATAATAGTTACATCGATCCGGTTCATCAAAGTTAAACTTTTTTCATCCGAAAAAGCACTCTGTGTCACTCAGTGGTCCATGACATCGTATCGTGGGCACTCAGTTGTCCTTGGCATTTTATCGTGGGTGAAGTCAAGACGAGCTTTCATCGGTCAGCGGTCAATCGTTGTTTTTTCTTGTGTATTTTGCCAATGTGTCTTCCTGAGGAAGCTTTGCATATTTCGCACGTTCGTTTGCACGTCGGCCGCCGCCGCAATCGCCCTCGCCGAGGGCGCAGAGTTCGACGCTTTCTTAAGAATTGCAGGTTGTTTCGTTCCAAAATTAAATTTGGACTCCTGAACTCTTTTTTTACGGCGTATTTTTACCTAAATTAACAAAGTTATTTACTTCTTAGACACAACGCCTTAATTGACGGGAAATTTTGCGATTAGAGAGGCCGATGTTCTTATAAGCCCTGATATGGGCCATTTCTTTACCCATGAGGCGCCAGCTTAAGCCTATCGTTTCAACAAAGAAAAAACTTCTGGTAGGAGGTCTGGCTTTGTTTCTGTCGAGCCGTTAAATGAGCCCAAACGTTGTTATTCCACTCAATTCACTCGCTAAGACATGCATCTTGGTGGTGACTTTATAATTTTTTCGCAGCGTAGCTGTGCCAAATGTCGAAATCTTGTGTTTTAAGGTAACCTGATACCCCAAATGTCGATAAAAGTATCCGCTGTTACTCTGTGAGCATGTATCATTATGATCTTTACACAATCTGTTATAATAAATGCGTGAAATGTGGCAAACATGGGTGGCCCTATATTTTTTTCAGGGACTGTATATAAGCGCGAAGACGGACCGAAGTTCTGATACATATTTAAAGCAAATAATATTTACATAATCTTCTAAATCGTTTTTTTTTTCTTTTAAAATAGTACGAATATATCATATATATATATATATATATATATATATATATATATATACAGGGTGTTCCTATTTGTGTGTCCAAAACGCTAGGGTATGGTCAAACTCGGTGAGAAAATAATTTTTGCCAATGGGTGGAAGCCGGGAAAACGTTTTGTTTCGGA
>QVRM01002759.1:40000-102133 GCA_003439945.1 Dermanyssus gallinae
TGTTGCTTTAAGGATAGTAACTTGATATTGCCGCCGATGTTTTGCCATCTGTTGACTTTATGTCTAAACAGCGGGATAAATGATCATTATCCTATATAACCTAAAAAAACAGTGATTTAATGGGACCTCGAAGATTCCACTCATTGTACTGTTGAGACCAAGTGCTACTTTTTTTTAGACCTTTTAGGAATGCCTGGTATACCCGCTGGCAGCCTGCATCACCTAGTGCAAACTGCTCCCCACCCAGGTTCGAAATCGAGACCATGACGAAAAAGTCTTACGAGGCTATCGTTGCATGTGCCTTTTGAGGCGACATGTGCCGTCCGACCCATGGGAGTACGCCGAGCTTTTGCGTTAGGTCTAGTCGCTCCTAATTAATTGTAAGAATTAATTGATTTTCATATTCGCTTCCTCGCACGTAGTGCGCTTAGTTTTTCCACGCGCAGCTTTAGTTCCCAGTGAGATGGCGTTTGTTCCACAGGCAACTTTATCATATACTCCTCCTGCTATTTCTTCTGCTGCTTAATATTTACCAGGAGTTTGCCGATCGTATCTAGACGACCAAAAAAAAAGCGGTGACCGCAGATCGGACGCGCCCTGGCTTAGGTATCAGGGCCGGGTTGTCCTGCTCCCATTAGAAACTGCCTCCGGTTATGGTCGATGTTCCCATAAATATGACTGCTTCGATAGCTTCTGCCATTGTCCCTTCAGCTACGAGTTTTTCCAGCAGCTAATTCGTGCTTAAGCTTTCTTCGGTTGTCTCTGAAGGGGCGTAGAAGGTCCCGCCTTAGGACTTAGCGCTTTGTAGGCTGTCCGAGCTATTCAACTGCACGCACTTGTAAGGCTCCTGTTGCTCTTGCTGCAAGCCTTTCTTACTGCATCCATTTCCGCGGTCCACTATATGTTGGTGGGTAGATATCCCGGTCTTCGTGGAACAAGGGTCCAGCCGTAATATGGGCCGTCGTTAGCATGGGCGTAAGGTGTTAGCTTTGTTTATGCTTTTGCTTTTATAGCCCTCGTACCTATTCTATAGGGCATGATAGCTTGATCTTGTCTGAGAGTTTAATGACTATGTACCTATTATCGCTGAAGGACTCTTCATTCTCGACGAATAGCCCGTACGATGTGCAAGGGACTCGTTGTCGGTCAGGTGTATGTAAGACGTCGGACAAATCTGCCTCGATTAGCCACAGTCAGCGCTTGTTTAGCTGTTTAGTCGTAATTTTGGTGCCCCCTACCAGTTGTCTCCGGCTGCCTCTGGCCGCACAGCATTATCAAAGTCTTAATCCCGTATGCTACGGGGACACACGATCCAGGAACACTTGAATTTGTCATAGTTCCAGTATAGCGAGATGTAGCAGATGTAGACACCGGCTACCCCGTGGACGCCTATTTAAACAAAGGCGCGCCCACGGCTCTACCTGTGGTCAGCTATCGGGTGATAGCTGTCTTGTTCCCTCCACCTTAGTAGCCACGTTCGTAGCCTCATCCTGTGCCCAGTATTTCCTTCGCCGCGAGGTAGGGAAGCAGGCAACCCGTGCCACCGGCTTTCAGGCTCATTGCAAGCGTCAATACATGTTTTGTCCTGAATATATGTCAAATAAATATGTATGTTATGTTTAAAAAAAGCAAATTTTGATTCCTCATTGTTGGACAATGTGGCCTAACCCCAATAAGTTAGGCCACATTGTTTAACGATGTTTAGGACCCCTCATATTGATCCCCATAGCTGGTTAATGTGGGGGGGGGGGGGTTCTAATAACTATTGGGCCTTAAGTTTGCTTTCCGCCACGGTTCAATCTTGCTCCAGGCCAGCGTTAGATTCTGGCCCTGTGTGTCGCACATAAAGCGTCAATTGGGGTGGCGGTCGTGCAGGCCCGGCCCAGATGGCTTAGGTGATCATATCGGTGGCAGACTCCGATAAAATACGCTTAAACCACACAATAATGCTAATGATACTTATCAGCAAATGTAAAGGCATTAGTTTGTTCAAGGAAAAGTCGCTTAGACCCATTCGTTTTAAAATCTAGTCCAATACGTTAATTTTGTAATATCGTTTTGCAGCTTGTACATTTCAGCAAATATATATATATATATATATAGTCTCATCATTATGCGTTAGGCACCCTGATTATCGCTCATTGGAAGCGCTCTCCTTGAGAACCACAAAGCCAATATAGACGCCACTTGCTTGATTTCCATTCATATGCCATTCATTCAGATTGATCTCCCCCTTTTCTCTCCCAATATATATATATATATATATGCATGCGCTTGCATATGTAGCACATGTATGGGGTGGTGATTTCGCTTGGCGGCAAAGTCATTCAGTCTGGTGTCTGTGGGGTCCACCTGTCGGTCATCGGCGTAATCTTCTACACAAATGACTGAGTGGTTAGCTAGACTTAGGCCATTGGCAGGCGACAGTTTTGAAGTCCTCAGTCGGCTTGGTGTTGGCTTGTCCTGTAACGCTGTTTGCTGGTGCTTTTGTTGTCACATCGTTCTAGCCCGGCGAATAACTAAAAGAGAATAACAGAGAGAGAGAGGGAGAGAGATAGAGAGAGAGAGGACAACTTGCCATATATTGATAAAGAGCGCACCAAACGAAGGGAGAAATACGGAGAGATCTCGGCGAATAGTGGACGAGATGACCCCCTTCTGAAGATAAGTTCACTTTACTGGCAAGCCGTATGAATATAATCGCTTGTTGTAGGCAGAGAGCTCTGATGAAGTGGGCACACTTATTAAAGCCGAATTTTCAGCAGTATTCCTACTAGTGTCGCCAGAGGCCATCGCTGCCGCCTCAATGAGCATCGGTCACTACGAATCTGTCGGTTCCTCTTGTTCTCGCCGGATTTTGGACGTTGAACGCTAAGGGTAGTCGACAACCCAACGCGTCCATCTTGCCGCGTTAATTGCATTCGTAACGCTAGCAAGCCGGGTCGTTTCAGATCGATTCCTTTGTATTCTTATGCCATCCCATCTATATGAGTGTGCGTATGTCGTCTTGTCTATCTGTCTGTCTGTTTGTTCGTTTGTTTGTTTGTTTGACCATCAATCCAGTCACCCGCCTTGTCCGGCCGCCCAGCCGCCCCCCTGACTGCATGCCTGCATCTGTTCGTTTGCAACGTGCCGCTCGCACGGCATCGCTATTCCATTTAACTAGCCATTTTCCCACCCACCACGACATTATTCACTACTCGTTCACTGCTAGATTGAATTCTCGTCCATTTATGCAGCAGCAGCAACAGCAGCCATTGACGGACACAAGTGACGTCTTTTTGTGTTGACTTTTCGTATGCACAGCCGTAGAGATAGTACGCAACGGCGGTGTGCTAGTACGTATTGGCCTTAGTAGTGTTCGCTGTGATCGCTTGGGTACCGTCAACCCAACGAAAAGTCAAACTCGACAAAGAGTATTTAGTTCGTACGGAAAAGGTTTTAACAACAAGTTCATTTAAAACTAGAACAACAATCCTACTGTACCGCCATTGTACTATCTCAAAGGATTGAAGTGAATAGTTGGACGGATTGTTGGCGGGGTCGGAAAGGAAGACGGGAAGGGAAGACTAGTCAGATTTAGCCAGGAAAAATTGGATAGCACCAGGGGCAGACAGACAAAGGATGCCACAACAACAGGGTGCCTACAGATCATGGATCATAGAGACGGAGGGAGCGAGAAAGTATTCTTGGAAGAAGAAAAGTAAAAAAAAATAAGGCATACAGAGAATACTGAAAGCGAGACAGACGAAGAAAATCTCCGTTTCGAGATATATATCTGGTATTTCGAAAGAAAGAAGGAAAAAAAGAAAGAGCGGGAAACCCTAGGAAAGACAGGGCAGGACAAATAAAGTGAAATTTAAATCTGAAGAGAGAAAGCGAAAGCGGGATTGAGAGGGGAATGTCCCGATAGAGACTAAGGGTAGATAGGCAGAGAGGAAAAGCGAAGTTTGAGAGAGAGAGCGGGGGAATGAGAAGAATCTCATTGGCGAGATCGTGTACGTGTATTTGTGTCACTCTGACCGATATTAACAATTGAATGAATAGGCGAAGTCGTAAGACGTCTTGACGACGACAACGACAAAAACAACAACAACAACAGCGGCCGCAGCAGCAACAACAACAGCATCAGCAGTAGTCGCGACATTAACAACGTCGGAAGCGTCTTCTTCTTCTTCTCTTGGTCATGCTTCCGTAACACCTGGTCGTTCGTTATCAGCACGTCGATGTCGCCGTCGTCATCATCATCATTATCATCACCGTCGCCATCATCATCATCATTGGGGTCGTTGTCACCCTCGTCTTCATTATTATCATCATCATCATCACCACCACCACCACCCATCATCATGGCATAGTCATCAGCAGCAGCAGCTGCAGCATCATCATCATCATCATGGCATAGTCATCAGCCGTCATCATCGTCTGCCGTAGCCAGTAGCCAGTATAGGCTCTCGTAGGACGACGATGACGACGACGACGACGACGTCAGACAGCGAGAGTAGAAACCGTCCGACGAACGGTAGCAATAGTGTCGTCTCTTCCTCCCTCCCTGCAGTCTGTCTTTTCATGGTTGCCGCTGCGACTCGGCAGCGGTGGTGCCGGTGACGGTAGAGCGGTACAGCGGTGGCCGTGGCGGAGGCTGCGGACGCCGACTACGTTCATTCAATTGTCGCCCCGTTTGCCTCCGTCGCCGTCACCGCCGTCGTCGCCGCCTCATCTATTTATCGGTTCGACGACCATTCTTCAGTCTGTCTCTCGTATTGGTTCGGTCAGTCAGTCAGTGATCAGTCAGCGAGGCGGCCGGCCTAAGGCAGCCAACATACACATCGTTGTAGTAGTAATAGTAGACTGTTGTTGTTGTTGTTGTTTTACTTTGTTGTTGTTGTTATTGCGGCTGGCATCAGTTGTTGTTGTTGTTGTTTCTGTTGTTGCTGTAATTGCTGTTGTTGCTATTGTTGCTGTCGTTGTTGTTGTTAATGTTGTTGTTGTTGTCGCCCAGGACGCTGCCGCTCCCGGTCATTGTCACCGGTACAAGAAGTAATGGGGGATCCATCCGAAGTGGCTGGCGGTCGCACCGCCTTTCTTTCTCAACTAAAGTCAGTATTGAGTGAGAGCCTCACCCCTTTTCCCTACGCCGCATCCACGACGACGATGACGGTCCGTTAATAACGCCGAAGACAAAAACAACAAACAGAGAAAAAGAAGAAAGTCAAGAACAAGTAGAAGAAACAGACCACGATGAAGCCGACAAGACCCCTGATGGCAGATTTCTTTGTCTTTATAGACTGTTAACTGGTAAAACCCGTAATGTACACCGGGTTTTACCAGTTACCTCTTTAAAAAAATTGTAGCAGCATTTACGGCTGTTGTTGTCGTTCTATCGCTCGCCTGGATCAACAACAAGAACAGTAACAACAACTCTCCGTTTGGTTGCCGTTGAGGTGTCCAGAAGGCTTTTCGAGGGCGGGAGCAGTCGGGCGAAAATGGAGCTGGAGGTGCACGAGCATACTCAAAGTCAGGAAGCCAGAAAATCGGCCTTTCTTGGCGGACGCAAGGTAGTTGTTGTTTGAGTTCCCGCGCGTGCAGGCGTCCTTTACGTGTGATTTTATTTGGCATGTGGCCACAAGCCGCAACAAGACAAGAGCTATCAAGGAGCAAACGTAGGAAAAAATGGAAATAATGAAAAAGACACCAACACCTGTTGCGGCGGCAGCCGGTAACTTATAATGGCGGACAGTGCCAGTTTAACTGCACAGATGATTTATTAACTAATAAATGAATTACCTCATGATTGTATGTAATATTTCGCATTTATTGAAATATTAAATTAATTGATTTGTTGATATATTAACCGACTTATCAATTACATGTATCAACTACTAGTTACGGCTAGCCGTCAATAAATGCCTGCCCGTATGTTGGTAAAACTCAACGCTAGCTAATCTATGGTATCGGTACTTCTAACAAAGACAATGGCAACAACAATTTTAATGCCCACGTATCATACAAGATTCAGTAGCAAATAGAGGTAATATTATTACGCTACTGTTGCTACAACCAATACAATACGTGCATAACCCAAAGTTATAAATTTAGAAAACTGACTTTGAATAGTTCGGAATATAAATAAAAATTAATTTAACAATAATTCTGATTGTTAGTTATAACCACTGCACATTGGAAAATGCAATTGGCCAGTATTATTTCAATTTCTTTTATTCACACTGTCTGTGTAATACTCTATCTAGTTAAAATTGGAGTACACAAGTACTCCGGCTAATCAAGAAAGTCCCCCCAGCTTACTCTTAAGTCTCTCGAGCTGATTCAGAGACTGTGGGTATGTACAAGTTTGGGCATGATACAGATCACAAGGGCCTTCGCAATATTTACAGATACACGACTCGACTGGGTCGTGAAACGACTCCGTTCGACAGACCACATGATGATAGCCGTGGGTCGAGAATTTGACCACCACGTGTCTGTTTGCCCGATCCGGATTCTTCCATGTGTCGTCTGTCATTGCTGGCGAAGTGAAGAACTGTGGGCTCACGTCGCTGATCTCCTCTCTTTTCCTGTTCATGAAGTTCACGAATGCCGTCGTCTCCTCAAGCTTGAACTTTTGTTGGATCTCCTCCACAAATCGCTTTTCTCCCGTCAGGAGGTAGACCATACAATTTCGCGTATTTGTTTGGACGCCAAGAACTCTTTTTAAGAACGTCGATTTGGCTCTGTCGGGTGTTTGAAGGTCTCGCTCGCTAAGATGCTCCCAGATCAACTCGACTCCATAGGCAGCGCATGGGGCTAGCTTGAGCATGAAGAGTTTAGAGGCGGTTTCCAACGAGAGGCGATACGGGTCCGATATCGATGAAGAGGCCACTAGAGTTTTTCTGAATCGCTCCTCTATGTGTCGAGAGAACGACGATCCACTCGTCGTGAACACGATCCCAAGGTACGTAAAGTTGTTTACGAACTTTATTGGGACTCCGTTCACCTGGATCTGGTCACTGGCCGCGAGCCTCCCTCCCCGACGGAATTTTAGAGCCTCGGTTTTTGAATCATTTATGGTCAGACCTACGCGGCTCGCGTACTTCTCCAGCGTTCTTGCCGCTTGAGACAAATGAAAACAGCTGGTACTGTAGGCGCATACGTCGTCGGCGTACATAAGCGTCTCCACAAGAGGGTGTTTCGTTGATAGGAATTGGCCAGTATTATGTGGTCCGCAATACCGTTTATTTCAGTTCATTTGGCTTACTTTGTCGTATACAGTGTGTGTGTGTAGAATTGGTTTAACTACGTACACAAAGCGTACAATATAATTTTAGCATCTTGCTCTATATCTTATTACTCTGCAGTTCCACTTTAAAAAAAATACTGTTTAGATCGAAAAGGTTCCAAGCGCCTGCAAATACAACACTCGAATTATTAGCTGCAATAATTCTACAAGAAGGTAGGGCTCTGTCTTTTAGACAGGATGGGCATTCTAAAAATCGGGAAAGGCGGGAAACTACAAGTTAGGCTAGATACATAACATACCATACGCTCACATTAATGCAGTTATTCTTGTTGAGACTTACATATTCCTTGAGTTGCCCGGAAGCAGAATTTACAAAGGCGGCTTGGCAACACGCTTCGAGTTAACGATGTAGACCGTATGCTTCTAAGGCAAGGTAATAAGCCACGTGTTCCTCGATCTCGACTACCTAAGCATATGGCAAAATCCACAGAAAGGCGTTTTCGAAAAACGCCATTCTGTGGCCTTTCTCTGCCGTAAATTTAACCCAAACAAATAGACCTGATATTACTCATTAATGTTCATCATCGTCATCATTGTTTAAACTGAAATCACCACTGCTTCATTGGAAAAGAAATGTTTGTGCCTAAAGTCGAGATCGTGTGAAGAAGATAACTGCCGACAATCTGATTCTGCATTAGCAAACCTATCAAAACGTTAGGGCCCTACTCGGAATGACCACCAAAGGAACTATACTTAGTAGCTAACGCGAAAAAAATACATTACCTATACTGTAAGCCTTCTGATCCCTTTTGGTTCGTTACGAAGTTAAAGTGCCCTATGACGCACTAAACACACAGACTAGATAGAACGAAAATTCTCGATCTGCCGGTGCTAGCGTCTCTGTGTCTGCCTGGCCAGGGGCGCGCCCCGCGGCGGCAGCCGACAACGTACTTGTCTAGGCAGCTAGATTTGCGTGTATTAACGCGCAAATTACGGCTCCTGAGATCAACTTCTGACATTGAACAAAGCAACCACGCTTTGGAGGCCACTGTCAAAGCGGCTGTAGTCAAGAAGAAGTAGAGAAAAAGACGGGCGCGGCCCTGGTTTACACAGGCCTGCTACCTAAAACGTCGGGAAGTGTTGGGGCTCCTGCGCCGAGCACGGGCTCTGCACCCCGACCCCCAGATAGTTGCTGATCGTAGGGCGCTTTATGGCCGACATAGAGCAACCTACAAGAAACTGCTCGCGGAGAATAAGCGCCGGTATGATGAGGAGGAGGAGTTTCGCATGCTTCAGAGAGCAGAGCGCGAACCCCATGTCTACATTGTTCGCCGGCTGAGCAAAGGCATGCACAGCATGACAAAGGAGCAGTTGCGGCAGCACTTTAGTGCGCTTCTGCTCGATGCAAACGCCCCCGCGCCTAACCCAGTTATTGAGCGACCGCTCACTCTGGAGCAGCACTGCATGAATTCGCCGTTTACGGTGGAAGAAGTGGTGCAGATCTTGCGCGGGTTGCCCAAGAGGAAGAGTAGTGGTCCTGATGGGATCTATTACGAACACTGGGCTGAGTCGTCCGATGTTTTAGCAGGGGAGCTGTGTAATCTGTTTAATCAGATACTCAGCGGGGGACACATACCCCAGGTTTGGCACGAGGCCAGGCTTACTCTGCTATTCAAGGGCAAATACGGTGACAACGTGGACGATCCAAATCTCTACCGGGGTATCGCGTCGGAACGCACTCTTAAGAAAATCTTCGCCAAGTTGATTATCTCGAGGGTGTTTCCAACTGTGGAGAAGACCCTACCTCCGGAGCAATTCGGATTCAGGAAGGGTCGAGGTACACAGGACGCGATCCACGTACTCCAGTCGGAAGTTGAGCGGGTGTTGGCTGTGCCCGGGGGTCACTTGTACGCCGTCTTTATTGATTGTGTCAAGGCCTTCGACAAAGCTCCCCGTCACTTACTAGTCGATTCATTTCGACATGCTGGGGTGGGTGGTTCTTTTCTACGAGTGCTCTCCAGCTTCTTTGCTGAAGACCGCCTTGAAGTAAACATAAGGGGCGAAGACACCTTGCAGCTGAGGCAAAACGTAGGGACCCCTCAAGGGGACCCTCTCAGTTGCCTAGCCTTCTCTTTGCTCATTGCAGACCTAGCCCGCCACGTGCGGAAGGAGTTTAGAAACGCCGTCGTCGTTATCTACGCGGATGACATAGTAGTGGCCCACCGGGACCGCGGTGCCATTCGTCGTATTGTCGGCGACGTAGAAGGTTACCTTCACCGTAGGGGCCTACAAATAAATTCGCGGAAGACGAAAGCCATTAAGTTTCGCCGTGGGGGTCGATTGGCTGCAGCAGACGTAATACCCTGCTGTGGCCAACCGCTGGAGTTTGTCAACTCCTTCCCGTATTTGGGTCTGAGACTGCACTATACGGGAACGACCTTTACCAAGCACATCGGCGACAGGTGTCGGGCGGCTATTGCCTCTATTCACACAGAGGTGAGAGATCTTCGACGACTGTCTCTGAGTGCTGCATTGCGTCTTTTTGAGCTTAAGATTGTGCCAATGTTGAGCTACAGCCTTGGCAGGGTGTGGGGCCATCTTTCCGCCGCAAATTTTGCGCAGCTAGAAAGATGCTTCACAATATATATGAAGCGCGTTCTTTGCTTGCCGCGGACGGCAAGGAATCGCTTTGTGTACCTGCTAGCGGGTTGCGGACCGGCAGTGGAAATAATCAGAGTCAGGCTTAAGTCACCTATTACAATGCCACTTCAACAATTTTTGTTGGAGTGGCAGGGAAAAGTGACCGAGGCCTCGGCTGAGGTAGCGCAGTTAGATGTGTACCTCACCAGGGAGCTTTGGGAGGAAATGGCATGCACTAGCCGGCACGTGTACACAAGGTACATTGTACATGGCTATCATCACTTGGTGTGTTCAACTCAAGGATTTCACCAAGTTGGCGATCAATGTCGTTGCCGGTTCTGCTCGCAGGTATGCGCTAAATACCACGCAGCGAGCTGCCAGTCGCATCGGCGGTCTTTGCACTTTCTTGCCCGGTGGGACGGTCGCTAAAGTGTTAAAATTGTATATAATGATGATTGTATTGTATTTATGTACCATCTTGAAATGCAAAATTATTGCGAAATTAACAATATGTATGTAAAATTCTCGATAGACAAGAGCTGCACTTCGGTGGGCGACAGGCTTGCCAGGATACCCGGTATCACCAAGATTCCGGGGCAGCAAACTACTGCAGAGAACATTTGGAAGGGGTTGTGGCGCAAGCTGAACCACTCACTATGTATAAGAGAGACGGCGCGTTGATTCAGGACCCACACGCTGTCTGCGTAGAGTCCGGAATAATAGAGTGTGAAGGTGTTCCGATGATCCGGGAAGGTGTATCTTGGTCGTTTAGCTGCAGTGACTTGCTCCGTTTGGTACAGTGTAAAATCATAC
The DNA here is from genome assembly GCA_003439945.1 of Dermanyssus gallinae. Classification (NCBI taxonomy): domain Eukaryota; kingdom Metazoa; phylum Arthropoda; class Arachnida; order Mesostigmata; family Dermanyssidae; genus Dermanyssus; species Dermanyssus gallinae. The sequence goes on from QVRM01002759.1 coordinate 50,691, forward strand.
TAGACGGCTGAATGGACCCCCAAGTTCGTTCATCAGCATTCGTGTTTACAATACCATGCAGCTCAACATGCAGCAACAACATTAATAGCACTTTTTTGGCTAGCATAACAACAATACAATACAATCTTATTTATTTAGAGATAGGGGCAATACGATGTTATTGATTGGTTGTTCAGAATGTGCTCGTCGTGCTATTCTTGTACGGTGTTAATTCATTTTTTAGTTAAGTCAGATTAATCTCGAGGCCTGGGAAACACCTCTGAGCAACGAGACGATATCTCTGGGCCACCTTTATATGATCTGGTAAATAACGTCCGACAACGGTACGGCAACAACATCTGCAAGCTTACGAGAAACTACAAGGGGACATACGTCTGGAGTATGTTTGTGCTGGGGGTAGTTTGAGCTTTACGAATACAATGTCAGGCGAACACATGATGTTGTTAATTCCATGGTTTTTCTGTAGACTCACATAGAGAGAAGGTTCATCAGGCATTACAAGAACTGATTTATGATAAGAAATGCCTTAGCTTATTGGCTTGCCTATCAACAACCACTACACTCTCTACAAATAGCCCAACCCCGTTTTTTTAAGCCTTAATCTTGTACTGGTATATTTAAAATAACTTCTGCTAATTTCAAGACCTCCAGGCGCATTTAATTAGATGGTGAGCTTGTGGCGTTGCGCGTTATGCCAGTCGACTGCAGAGAGGATAAGATATCGTCACGGATTCATGCTTAGCGTTGGCGCGCAGAAGATATGTGTCAAGTGGAGACAAGTTAAAAATAGCGAAGTGCGTGCGTTAACCAAAGTATGTAAGAAGTTGATAAAAATCGTATTGCTTATTGACGATTTGAGCAGATCTAAGAACGGAGTTCCTGTTTGTATGAACGAAGGTAGTACCAATGCCCTCGAAGATAGTTTTACGATAGTTGAACCTTCTATCACATGTTCTGATAAAGCCAGATATCCAGCTAGAACTCTACTGCATGGCGATTAGAGATCACTGCGTTTAAGAGAATGGAAAGGCCACACGTAAGTTCTTCGTAATTAGTAAGAACTACATCTAAAAGTTTGTAACTTGCCGGTCTGGTCAGGGTAGTCATCAGTTGAATGAATTCAAGATGTCACCAGTTGACTGAATTTAAGATGCAGAATAAAACAAGCGCGCGTTTTTTGGTAATTTCACATAATAAAAAGGCTTGCTTTTTTTCAAAAAAGTTTTAACCACCTCAGACGACTATACGCATGCCAAATTGACCAACCTCATCTAGCACCTTATAAATGTTTCCCATTAACTGGGCCAGCTTTCATAAACAGAACCAATTGGGGTGCAGTATCTCCTTATGCAAGTCGGATAGCCTGTACTTCCAGTTAGAATATCAATTGCCCCTATCTCAGCAGATATTTCGGGCATTTTAAAAGGTTAAAGCGTTAGTAAGAATACATCACCGCCACGTCTCCTCGAACGATTCCAGCGAAATGCAGTCTAAAGGCCATCACGAGAGTTCAGCGGATGTAAGCGATTTTGAGGCCCATATTTTGCGAACAAATGCAACATCTAACTTCTCACAACAAAGCGAATCACAAGCGCGCTTCTCATTGATAGATGAAGCGTTAATAGATCGATAATAAATCTGTTATTCTATTTAATGATTTTGCGATAAATGCCGTTCCTTCAATTTTATTGTATTTGGTTCATTAGAGGTCGTTCTATATGGCAGAATTCTCACTAAAAGGCGACTCCTGACTATAAGTATCATGTTTAAGCAAAGCTCCAGGCTTCTGGATGGCATGTTTGGAAAAGTGTTCGGATATTTTTTTACACAATATTGTTTATTTTCTTTACTACAATTTGAGGTGACAATTTTGGTGGAAATCGTTTCTTAAGACGAGATACAAGTATGTTGTACGAACGTACCCTAGCCGGTGTGACATTTGGCACATTAATAGAAGCAGAAGTGCTGCCATTGCTGCTTTAAGGCCCTCGCTTTGTGAAATTAGGGATTTTGCAGTTTTCCTGGTTTCGGATTTCCGTAAGCGCTTTCTGCCGGGGTGGTTGTTAGACAAACGCGAGGACCTCAGAGAGCTAGGTTTATCAAGCTTCGGCGTCTTTGGTGTTTCTGTTCATCACCGATTAAACGCCGAACACGCGTGAACGATCCACATTTGTACGTGAAGTTATTGGCCGTTGTCGTTACGCATTGTTTGATGTTCTTGAGCCGATACTCGTGCAGAGCCGTTAATAGTGTGCGTATTAACGCCTGCTAACAGTGTGCGTAACAGGTGATTTGAAATAGCATCCGCGATTTCATCATCTATTATCTCCTGTGTTTCAGTTGCGTCAGTAGATATCTAATCTTGAACCAGTTTCAAACTGTAGTTGTACGTAAACGAATGTATTTGCTGAGTATTCATATATAGCATCCAAAGAAACGCCAGCGCTGCAGCGTTTGCTCATCTTTTCCAAAGGCAACTATCTTGACAAACACGACAGATTCAGCAAGAATAAAACGCATTTTCACATGCAATTTTTCCACAGCACGATATTTCTGTTGCACTCCTAATAACGTAGCAGCAACAAGGCAAATTGGTGTTTATTCTAAAACATTCAACAATTGAAGTAAGACGACATGTCGTGCGCATAACATGCAAGCGCTCGAATTAAGCGCCATTTAACGCACCAAGCGTCCCAATGTTACGTGGCGAAGACCATACCCCGGTGGTACAACCAACGTGTGAACCTACGTTTATTAAGTTTCAAACCTGTGTTGGTAATCGGCGTGTGGCTTTGCACGCACTGTGAAAAATAGGCGCTCAATATAGGTTTTCGCATTGTTGTTTCGTTTGACCTCCATCCAATTCTGTCTCTAACAGAGGAGCGGGTTGTGCCGTTATTGTTGTTGTTGTCGTTGTTGTTCAATTGCACCGATCGTGTGCTGCTTGTTAGTGATTGCTTTGGCGACGTGGTCGCAATGCGGCGGGGTTTGCCGGTGTTGAACCACGTTGGTTAGCAGCTGTACCTACGCTACGAGAGAGCGGCATGGTTCTGTCGACGAGCAGGATCAATGGATGTATGTACGTGTATCATTTAGCCCGGGAGAGTAGTAATAACAGTCAGGCTGACGAAGACATCGTTGCTGCTGGTGGTGGTAGTGGTTACGGATGGCCGATTCAGCCGACGACACATTTCCTCCTCATCCTGCGCCTCGCTTGGCGTTTCGGCCAGTCGCGATAAAACACGCAGGGAATCGGCATCGGCATCGGCATCGGCGACGATGATGACGGCGACGTCGCCGCTGCTGCTGTTGCCGCTGTCCAGCCCCATTTTGGCATCTGTCGCATTGCAATTGACGCTGGGTATAAGCGACTTCGTCGATATATGACGTGGTGGTGGTAGCGGAGATCGCCGTGGATCGTGTTGTTGTTGCTGCTGAAGCTGGCGTCACTGCGTCACTGCGCCACAGCCACCACCTCCACCTTAACCCCATGTGCCGCCACGCCCCACCAATACCACCACCACCACCACCACCATTTCTACCACCGGCTATTTGTTTTGTGTTTTGTTCTTGTTCTTGTTCTTCTTTTACTATTTCCCACTTTATCTTCGTGTTGCTTTTTTCCCAACTGTCCCAGTGCAGCGACGACGACGACGACGACGACGGAAGACCACGACGACGGATAGGATGGAAGAAACAATGGGGAGTAATAGGTGTAGTAGTCGTAGTTAGTGTTGCTCGGTTGTTGTCACGGTTACTCTTATTGTTGTTGTTGCTGTTGCTGCTGCTGCTGCTGATGTTGCTACTGTTGTCGTTGTTGCTGTTGTTGCAGGAAAAAGAGCACATACAGCACACACCCCCATAGTACAAGTGAATGGGCGGCGGTAACTACTGCAGATGCTGCCCCTGTTGTTGCTGCTGCTACAACAACAACAAAACAGCAATAGCAATAACAACCGCAACAACAACAGCAGCAGCAGCAACACCATCAACGTTGACACGTGTAGGCGGTGATGCTGACGTAAATGCTGAATAATGTTGTTGTTGTTGGTGGTGGTGGTGTTTCTTGTTGTTGTTGTTGTTCTTGTTGTTGTATTCGACATCGTGGCTATCGTTGCGCTGGAAACTAACAAGGCAGCATACGACATGGACCGCAACGCCGCCTGGGAACGTGACGAATAAGCAACTATTGGCTCGTGTCAATATGGCCGTCACAACGACACAGCAATCGTCACCGCGATAACGGCGACCAAAATAAGTCCCGCGTCATGGCGAGCGACCAAACGTGCCTGGCGAGGCATATCACCTGCTGTTGTCACTGCTGCTGCTGCTGCCGCTGCACCGTTGTTCACCATAACAATAAACAACAACAACAACAACAACCAACAACAACAACAACAAACAGTAGCCGCAACAACAACAATAAGGACAACGACAACAACAGCAGCAGTAGCAACGAAAACGCCAGAATAGGCAATATCGACATTCGCAGACGACTTCGGTAGCATCTGCCCTCGATTTTGCTGCTTCCGTTTCCCTACGCATGTCGTGCATCAACAGGTGCAGCTTCTTATTTCCCTCCTGTTATCGTCGAGTTTCCCTTCGGAGGCGAATCGACTCATGGCCAGCGGCTGGCGGAGGAAGCGATCCGATTCTATCTGGCACACTTCACGTTTAAGAACAGGGTGCCGAGGTTGTTGCCGGCCAATGAAGACGCTTGCTGAAGAAGTGAGAACGTGTCTCGCTTTTGTCGCCGCGACTTGCATAATGACATTTGGCACATCTTATTTGTGACGCGTCATGTTTGTACACTCATTCATAAATATATATATATATATATATCTATATATATATATTATATATATATATATTATTATTATTATTATTATTATTATTATTATTATTATTATCGGAATATATATACTCCCAAATTCATCCCCCAGTAAAACTAAGAACGAAATGCTCTACAATTTGACGTTTGTGTTCCATCCGTTTGTGGCCTTAACGAGCGTTCTCTCTTTAAAGAGCGTCATAAAGTAGCCAAGTTTACAAATTACGTGGAGCTCGGTGGTGTACATTCGCGTGCGCCTCGCGACTGGAGGAGACACATAGGTGCACAGGTTCGAGCCCTACAGTTGCACATTTTTATTTATGGGGCCCGTCTCACGAAGCAATGCGAAAGCAGTCTCGTGGACGTTAAATGTTGGCTGAGAGTCAGCCTAAAAAAAATGTTTAGGTTTACAATTTACAAACTAATAGTGATTTGACACTAAGTTGACAAAGATCGCGTCAACCAAAAGTCACCTCCCAGTGGACTAGTGTCTAAATTACCAGGTTTTCGGGCAAGTTTTTGGTTCGTATACTAAATAGGCGTTTATGGCTTGAATGTGTTTGGTTATCTCTGAGCATGCCACGAAAGTGCCATCATTTATTCTATTAGGGAATGAATGGTATAACGGAATTTACAGAGATATTGACTTCAAGATAGACATAATGCAACACGCAACGGGTTACGCGACATGCACTTCAGCTCATCGGCTTGTTGACTTTCTTCGAATTTCCTTTTCATTCTCTAGGCAAACGTCACTTGAATCTTTTGATATTTAGGCGAGGGTGATTATGCAATACACCGCGCAGTGCCTTTCTAATAAATGTTGTTTTTGTCCCAATCCAAATGTGTTGGAGTTGCGGTTACAGTATTGGAATCGCGACGTTCGTGAGAAGAAGTAACTATGGACATTCGTCAGTGACGACAATGCTGTCTTCGTCGTTGTCGTCATGGAACTCGTCAATAAGTAGTAACTGATTCCTAGCCTTATGAACTTCCTTCGTTGTTGTTTTTCCTAGACATGCTTTTTTCCTCGTTCCGTCTCATTCTTAACCTATTTCGCCACTTTTCTTTTACGTGTCTCAGCAAGACACGCATACACACACATCACAACATTAGCCACCAAGACAAAGTCAACGAATTTAATCAGCTAACAAATGAATGTGCTAGATTATGTCTAGATAATGGGTTATATCGGGAAAATGGGAATCCGGGGTCTACCCCCCCCCTTCCCCCGCCGGTCAAAGATGCGGGCTTTAGTGGTATGACCCCACCAACAACAAGCAGCATTGGCGGCTGGTCCCACACTTCCACTTGAACCATCAAGATGTGCGTAAATGCAATCCCCCCCTTCTTCTCTTTGCGACTGAGCAGGTAACAGCTGTAATTTTGGGCCTGATTGCAAATTACCGTGCAGCTAAGTTGTTCATCCCCTTTTGCGCAGATGTAACTCGGCCGTTGGTTCTAAATGCAGGCGGGGTGGTGCTGGTGCACATACGCGTTCCGATAGATGTCATGTGGATACAGTGCTTCTGTTTCGGTTAGACCTTACCGCCGCTTCTTATACAGGCAGGAAGAGGAAGCGAGAGAGAATGGAATAACTGGAACAGACGCAACGCGAGGCATGACGTGTTCATGTTGAGAGTAAAAAAAAACATTTATTGTGTATGAAAATTTAAAGCTAACGTACAAACTATAGGCCCGTACTTGACTAGGCTTTTTAGTAAATGCGCTCGACAAGGCAGAATACCTAACGAGTGGAGAAAAAGACTCATGCAGCCCATGTACAAAAAGAAAGGGGATCCTATTGATCCAAAAAACTATCGAGGAATTGCCCTAACTAGTGTCCTATACAAACTGCTTACATCGCTCATAGTGAAGAGGATGTATGAATGTACGGTTAATGATCTGCCCGCGTTCCAAACCGCGTTCGACAGTGTGCCTAGGGACCGCTTCCTCGAAATCCTCTGAGAGAGGTTCGATATTAAGGGCCAACTATTCAATTTAATTCGGGACATGCTGAGCCACAATTTTATAACCATGAAAAACGGAAATCACTGTAGTAGCGCAGGGCGACTTTGCAAGCCCATTTCTCTTTAAACTGTACATTGCTGGCTTAGCAGACCTTCTGCGCACAATGAAAGCACCGCATGCCTTCTACGCGGACGACCTCGTCATCTTAGCCAAATCCCGGGATCACGTACAATTCTACTTAAATGAAACCTCAAAATGGTGTGCGGAGAACCGACTGATAAATCATATTTCTAAGACATAGATCCTCCGCTTCAGCCGCGGCGGCTCATACGCCGTTGCGGACCATTGCGTCAATATCAACAGTACTTGTCTTGAGCTGGTCAACCATTTCTCGTATCTTGGCGTAACCCTGACACCGCGATTGACTTTTAGTAGATACATCGAGGAAATGCGAGCAAAGGCCACGGCCGCGATTATGCTACTCGGAGACATTCGAGACGTGGATCTCGAAACAGCAATAAAATATTCAGGATGAAAATTACCCCGATACTCCAGTACTGTTTCCCAGTAATTGCGCCGCACCTAACATTACGCAATCTCAATTTTTTTATGTGTAACTATACAGATGGGCCTGCTTTTCGCTCAGCGAAGTGGAAACGTGCCTTTTAAAGTAACCGATCATTAGTGTGCAGGGTAACATGGCACGGTTATCACCATTACATGTGCCTCAAAGGTGAATGTTATGATATTAACGACTGTGTATGTAAGTTTTGTGGTGAGTGCAACATATGTCGATATAATGTTCTAATATGTTCGGCATTAGACTCTTACTCGTTACAGGCGCGTGTGAACGAGATATTGTTATAATTTCATAGCAGACCATGTGTGTCAATCCAATCCTACTACCAACAACTATGGTGAATGAATATAAAAACCACCCAGTTAGAAAGCTCCACTTTGTTAAGCCATGATCGGGTGGAAGCAAGCTTGTCTTTTCAACTAGGATTTCCTGTTACTGTTGTAGTCGGTTGTTTAGCTTTTTCTTTAATGTGATCCATACCAAATAGCTCCCGATTCGGCAGCGATATTTGTTTTTGTGAATGAATGAAGAGGATAGCCTACAAGTTCCCATTTGTGTGAAGTTCTACTTTTTTACTAGCATGAAGGACTGAACGCGACTGCCTCGGCGACAAAAATTCCTTCCCTCTACAGGCTTGAAATGATATACAGCAGCAATGCGGTAATCGACTAGCCTTCGTATTTAAAAGTTTAGCGGAAATATCGACCACGATAATAATAATAATAATAATAATAATAATAATAATAATAATAATAATAATAATAATAATAATAAAACGGTGTAAGGAAATGGCAGGCACAAGCATGTCGGTGCCATAACAGCCGTACTCAATCGGACTTTGTACTGCTCAAGAATTAAGCGCACAACAGTGTTTGAACCATTGAGGAAAGAACCCCATCATTGGGGTCAAAACTGACAACTTTACGTTAATTTTCGAAAATGACGTCCAATTGCAACAACAAACGAAGTGTCTCGTATGAAGGCTGCAATTGACGAACACTCAAGAACAACAGGTGCACCGCAAAAAGGAGACTTTAGGCTTAGAACACTTTTAACTTATCAAACAATCTGCACGGTGGGTATCTCTAATGATCTGTCGCAAAACAAAGAAGAGACGCGGGTATTTCTGGCTTGCGAGTAATTCTAATAAAGTTAGTTTGGAAAAAGACATTTCGATCTGTATTTCATTATACAATTTTAAAAACGTTGCCAGGACTCCATGTACAGTGGCCCATTTCCATTTGTAAGAGAGGCTATGTTGAAAAGCTATGCCGTTGTTTGTACAAAAACCTGAGCGCAGAAATGACGCTCTTTGTCCAACGGGCCTGTCTGTCTCGGTTGTATTCCTCGCTCTCGTCAGTTTACAGGTCGTCTCAGCATGCTCGTAATTATCACACATCCTCCGTCGCTGCTACAGCTAGCGCAGATGTGTAACATATGCATAGGTAGATAGCTCTCTAGGAGTTCTCCTAAAGGTGGCAAAATAACGGTAAATCGACTTAAGCCATTGTTTCCTTTTACTATGCAGGACAGCCATTAGGTCTGTTATTGCATACGTGTACTCTGCAGAGTGGCGTAGTTAGTGCACGTGTGGAATCCGCAGCCAGCGTTAAAGAGTTGTCCGGAGATACCTGACAAACCGACGAGCGAAATGGGGACCTCGCGTGCATACATTGACACACACCGTATATATGTATGTACCGTATATATATAAATATATATATATATATATATATATATATATATATACAACAGGTATAAGGGGGATGCTGTTAACCGTGTGTAATCATGATTATATTTGTAGTTGTAGTAACAATCACACTAATATAATGATGATGATGATGATGACAATGATAGTCATAGTATTAACAATATTAATAACCATGAAAGCAAACCTCGTGGACTTGGTCATGATTGAGTTCGTTGTGGTGGCTGGTGCTTCTTGAATGGCTTTAGTAGCTATAGTCTTCGTAGAGGTATACTATACTAGCGCCGTGAAGCGGCGGAGTCGTCGTCGTCGTCGTTGTTGTTGCCGTTTTCGTCTTCACCAGACGTCAGATGACCTGACGTCCTTTGAGAGAGACAACGGTAGTAGCAACAACAGCAACAACAACAACAACAACAACAACAACAACAACAACAACAATGGCAACAACAACAACAGCCGCGGCCATGTCTCATCTTCGTTGTCGTTGGGGTGGTGGCCGCCGCTGCCGCCGCCGCTGGTGTCGGTCCTCGAACGAGTTCCCACGCTCCCGTCAGTTGTTGCTGTTGCTGCTGTTGTTATTGTTGTTGTTGTTGTTGTTGCTGTTGTCGTCGCCGCGACTGCCGCTGCTGCTGGTGCTGGTGATGCCGGCGAGCAGTGGCAATTTGGTGATGTTTTCTTTTCGGACTTAAGTGGCCGAGGTTGGCGTTCATTTCCCAGCAGCTCCCCGTCCCGCTCAACCGGTCGACATCATTGCTGAGACATTTAGCGACATTTTACGCTTCGCTGACAGCGCAGCCATGTCGGTGGCACCATCACAGCCACAGCAGCAGCGGCGGCAGCGACAGCGACGACGGCGAGAGATACGAGAGCGGGGGGAGCGTCTCTTAGCTTGCCCTTCTCGTTACTACTACTACTACTACTACTACCTCTCTTTGTCGTGTTCTCTTTTTAGTCCCTTATATATGTGTATCTATGTGTGTGTGTGCTATACATGTATATATCGTTCCGTCTCTCTGCATCTACATGTATCTCTCTGCTAATTCCTGTTCTCTGTATCGCTATTCCTCTCCTCTCTCTCCCTCCTTCCCTCCCTCCCTCCTCTACCTTCCTTTCTGTCTTGCTCATCCATCCGCCCGTTCTCTCGTTCGCTTGTCTTATCTTTTTCGTTTCCCGCAGTACTGGTTGTCTGTCTCGTATGGTCGGTAACCATCATCGCAAGCGCTAAGCGTGCCCGCAGGTCACTCGCTACGATACGACGCGTTGACGCGGTGCGCCAGTTGCTACTACGGTTACGTAGAGCACGCCCTCCCTGCCAGGCGCGCCATAGCACGCCCTGCTTCTTAGCGACGATCACGAAGAAGCGATCACGCATGCTCTGTCCCAAGATGCAGTTAATAGTTGCACTACATTAACATGCGTGTGGGTATATATATATGCATGTATATATATATATATATATATATATATATATATATATATATGCATTTAACTCAAGAAGAAAAGAGCAAGTGAGACAAAGAGAGAGAATGACGAAATGGGAGAACTGAAATCCGTGCTGGAACCACACTTATCCTCGATTTAATCTCCGCTACTTTTCCTGAGAGTTGAGGTAGGTCAGTAACACACAAACACACATAAGGTAATCAAGGAAAGCAATAAAAAATGTATATATATATATATATATATATATATATATATATATATATGGTTCTTATTTCTTAGAGAACTTAATGCTAAGCACGGCCGACGACGGAAAGACATCGACGAGCAAGTGCTCAATCTCGAGTAACGGCTAATAACAAACTTGAACTCGCAACGCCATTTGAACGGTTTAAAAAATGCAGCTGCTACAGAAATTGATGAACTCGCAAACCTGCTTTACCCAACGTTGTGTTTTTCACACTTCTTAGACACATTTCAGGCACCAGCAGCGTAGTGCCGATGGCCGGTGGCTGGACAAGGACGACACCAACCTTTGTCTCTCTGATCTATTTGTAGGCAGAATTATGATATAAACTTTGCCCTATAGAGACGAAAGAAGGAAGTCTGAAAAGGTTTGGCCAATCAGCGAGCTACCTGACCGTACCTCCTGCGCCTGACCTAAGAAATCCAGTAGTGTAACGCGCAAACAAGAAACGTCATAATGGCACTAATAACAATTGTATTAAACGCTCTAATTGTTATATGAATAATGGTGTTAGTAATATTGCTGCTGATGATATGATGATAATAATAATAATAATAATAATAGTAACAATCGTAATAATAATATATTTTTTAAACAAGCGTTTGTTATTATTAATATGTACAGGTATACTAATTACGAGTACGGAATTTATATAATATTTACAATAATGCTTATATACCTAATATTGCCTGAATATCGGTAACTGCACAACATCAGCTTGACGTTGCCTCTCTGTAGTTCCAGTGACACCCTTTGTCGGAGGAACGCGGTCAATTCCCGCTTTGGCCTCAAAAAGCTCCTCCCGAAGCTCTCAAGTCGGCAATTTAAGTGCATCAATGCCCCAAACGTAAGACGACTCGAGACCACATGCCATTACAACGTGGTCTTCAGCGAGATGTGCATATAGGCGCCGTTGCATCTCCCGTTGGTGGATAACGTGGCCAACACCCGCTGCTTAATCCACGATAGCCCAGGGCGTACGTGCCGAGGGCGTACGAACGGGGACAGTGGCGTCCCACGCTAGCGACCAATTATGGGCCCAGTCCGGTTGACGCCTGTCATCCCTCTGCTGTCTACCAGGCTCCAGTGTAACGGAGTAGCCAGCTTGTCTGTAAACGCAGAACGCCTCCATGACCGAGAATCTCATTGATGGCGGCCAGATTAGTGCAGCTAAGCCAGTGCAACCACGACGAGCTGTCCTATGGCGCGACACAGGTCCTGACCGGGCACGGCCAGTTTCAAACGTATATCGTAAGAATTAGCAAGGCAAATGTCGATACTTGCGCGTTATGTAGGTCGGGTGAGATAGACAATGTCGAACACACAGTTCTCCGATGTCCGGTTCATCTAGACGCCAGAGACGCGGGTGCGACCACCGTAAGGGGAAAGCCGATCAAAGCAATTAAAACACACATGCTGACATCGGCAAGGGCGTGAAGGAAGTCCTGTGCCTTCTTCGAGGCTATCGTGTCCTGGCAGTTGGTAAAGGAAACTGCCAGGAGAGCTCGTTTCGCCAGCGGTCCCCGATCAAGCCGAGAGGGAACGTCCGTAGGTGAAAGCGAAAAAGTTGGAAATAGAGAGTAAAGGCGAACTAGCCTTAAGATTAGAAACAGCCAGGGATGCTCCAGGCGATGGCTCTCGACGCATCCCCAGGTGGTGGTGCTGTGGAAGGCGTTAAGGGTCTGGCTGACGCCTGAGCTGAATCAAGGCAGACAGGAGGTGCGGGATGATGCCGGATTGAAGTAGAAAGTAGGCGTTGCTGCAACACCCGCTAGGTTCGAAGCAATGCCTGCGCAATTATTGATCTCCTGGAAGTGGAAGGACGCGAATTTACTGGGTTTGTAAATCATAGACCAGTGACTGGTGCCTTGAGTGGCGCTTGTTCATTGGGGTTCCCGTAACACCCCAAAGTAATGCTGAGAGGTTTCAGCAGAGAAAAAGGCCAGTGCAGGCCGCGCTCATTTGCCGTTCAACCGGATAGGCATTCCTCTCCTTCAAACATAGCAATGCCAAGTTTGAGACCACTGGTGGCAGGCACTGATCGTCGGCCATCTTCCTGTCGACGAGCTCGAACGGAAACACGTCGAGCCATGCTCCGACGGCGTCGGATGAGATCGCTTTTAGCCTAATATCCTGCACATCTAACTCGCAGGAAGGTTAAGTAGGTAGGTTCCACCCCATCTGTCTAGTGACCTGTCTAGTGGTTGATGAGTTCGCAAGCAGTAGGGGCAACTGCAGAGGCGCAGCTATGTGATGAGGCAAGGAAGACGGGCAGGGCAAGGTCCGTGGCCGAGCAAATGCCCATTTGCATCCAGCCGGACCGATGGGCTTATTTGCGTTCACGCCTTGTCCTCGAGCGTCTGGTCGAGGATGTTTTCCAAGGATTTTCTTACCCGAACGTAGAGGTCCAAAGTTTCTGCCGATAGAGGTAGGCAGGCGAGGTCCATAGTGCGTACAAGAGTTCTTGCACTCCCATTGGGTGTTGGAACAGAAAAACAGCATAGTCCTACCGCTGGAGCAATACAGAGGGACATTGCCCAGGTAAAGAAGTTTGAGGCGCTCTCAGGACTCAAGTTGAACGACACCTTTCTTCCCCTTTTAAGAGGACTCCCACTGCCGATCCAGGCTTCAAATAGTGCGCAATCTTCTGCCAGCTTCCAGGTCGATTCCTAATCACGAATTCGAGCTTCTAGGGGTGCCAATTGTCGACGACTCTATTGGCTTATTTTTAACTAAAAAATACTTTGGCCTTGTTCGTTGGTGCTCCCGACTCGACTCTCGGACGCTTACCCAGCCTCCTACCTGCTTCGCGTGAGTTTGTCAATTTCGAGGCAAATGTATCTCTTGCGTTGCTTACGAGCCTTTGCAGAACCGGACCTGCTTCAATCGTTCGACAGAACCTTGCGTACCCTTCAGTAACAACTAAACTTTCAGCTTAGGCAAACCGCGTAATTACAAGCTTCGCTCTCAACCTCCGCAGGGCAATGGGCACTTGCATGGCTTCGCAAGTTGCCATTTCTGCCTACCTTGGGTCTCTAAAAAACGCCGAGATTTTAGTGTCACGGATCGCACCACCGGATGCCTACACCAGCTTTATTGCCCAAATGGAGCAAGCTTGCCGATATTATGCAAAAAAAAGGGGTCCACTGCCTAAACGCATTTCGTAAGGTTGGTGATCCAGGCGAACAACATTATGGAGCAAACGCGACTGAGAGCCGCGATCGATCCAGTGAGCGGTAAATGGCTTCACAATTCCGTCATTGCAGCTAGGCACGATGGACAATACCACACCTACCACTGTCTTCTACGGGTGAGCGTGCTCTGTTTTGCAAGAGGAGCGCCGGTGGGTTCTTAAGGCATTCGGCTTTGAGCGACGTAATACACCGGGCAATGCAGTTAGCCCATATACCAGTCAAAGAGCCGGTCGGTCTGTCAGCCTACAGCGAATTGCGTCCGTACGGCTTGACTCTAGTTTAATGGAGTGAAGGTCGCTGCCTCGTGTACGACATTCACTATGTATTGCACGTTGGGCTTACTAAAAATCGCAAATTGGCAAAATATCGTGAACTGGAGCAAAACTTTATTGTTCAACCAATCTCCTTCATGACATTAGTCCCAATGGAAAACATCACCAGGAGCTTTCTGACGGAGCTGAGATCCAGAATCGCTGCGTCAACCAGCGATTGGAGGGCATGGCAGTTTTTGCTACAAAAAAAAAACATCTGTTGTTCGGCGCGGAAACGCTGCGTCGATATTTGGTTCATTGCCTACAGCAAGGGGCGCTCTTTTTTTCCACAACCGCATCGAGCCGGCGCCAAAAATCGATACAATTTTAAACAGTTTCTAGCCACAGATACAGTAGGCTTTGTGTCTCCCGAGATGGTTCAGCAGTTGGTCAAGCCGGGAGAGTTGCTTCCCCGTCTTGGCCAGTACCGGGCCGATCATCTTAGAGAACACTGTCGTATTCAGCAGATTTACCTCACACCGGTTTATTGCAACGATGCCTGGTAGCTTGCTGTTAAGTTCAGCGATCACACGCTGTCTCTCTTCGCCTTCGAACCCCTGTAGGAATAGATCGCATGTAGAACGGTTGAGCTGTAGCCCGCTCCATTGCTGAAACACTCTACGACTATTGGTGTCTCTGCGTGACACTGAAGAATCGTTGTTAGGAAGGGTCCCATCATTGAGGTAGAATAGAAGGATCCTGAATGTTACCTGGACGTCCAGTCCGGTGGCGTGGTGCATTCGCGTGCGCCTCGCAACCGGCAGGAGACGCATAGGTGCACAGGTTCGGGCCCCACCGTTGCACATTTGTATTTATGGCTCCGTCTTACGAAACAATGCGAAAGCAGTCCCGTGGATGTTAAATGTTGGCTGAGGTTAAGCCCAGTGGCGGCGTGGTCTAGAGGACTAATGCGCTAATCATGGTTGCCATCTACCCGGGTGTCGCCGGTTCGATCCCTGTTGTTGATCGAATTTTGTTTGAGCAATGCTCATTGAGACGTTAAACCATACCGCTGGGAGTCAACGGCTAGGCTGCCACAAGGACTGTTTGGGAAACCGTAGATATCTCAACATGCCCGGCCTTTGGTGCATTGAAGATATACCACACGGTGAGTTCCAAGCCCGTAGGGACGGAGGATGGTCTGGAATTAAAAACAACCTTCTTAAAAAAATAAATCTAGAGGGTTAGCCCGAAAAAGTTGGAGTTATCTGCTTGACGCACTCATGCAGATGCAGGCTAAACGCGAGAAGGGCCGCTACGTCCCCCTGGTGACAACTGGCGATCACGTGATCTCAAACTCACCGAACATCAGCGCAGCCGGCCTGCTATATGCTTTGTGCATAGAGTTGAATAGAGGGCCGTGACGCGCTTGGAAACCTCTCTTAAAGGATGCTCTCTTTTGTTTAAGTTCAAATAATTTTTAAGAAGCAGCGTTTCTTATCATTTTCGGCAAAAGTGCGAGCTGTGTGAAAATTTATTTCCGCCCCATTATCAGTGACGTATCCCATCTGCCGTGGCTGCAGGTAGTTTATCACATTCACTTCGGAAAGCACGGTTTTTGTGGCCAGTATACGCAGTGAACAGTTATGCGTCGGTATCCTCCGGTTTTCCTTGTAAGGGCGATGAGCCACCCGCCATAAATGACGCTTCTCATAGCCTCTGGAACTTGCCCGTTACGTATTATGTTGCATACCTTGGCGAGTGTGGCCAGTATATCATTGCGGTCTCCTTTGGCAGCGGGGAAGACATTTTAGATTTTAGATGGTCGGTGGTACAAAATGAAAAACTGCAAAGCGCCTTGGCAACATTGTCGCTCGGTATGATCTGTTATAATATTAATACGCCATGGAGTAAAGCATTTTTTAACAGAATTGCGATTCGGGAAGTATTCGGGAAGAGTAGTAACACGATTCCTCGAATGACACTTGTAATCATAGATGGCTACCTGATACAATCACGAGACTGTGCCAATCAAGATACTGGGTGTAACAACAGTGAATGCAAGATTTTCTGGTAACGCGCATGTAGAGTCCCTTATCCGCCGCTTGCTATCACCACAGACGCGCCAAGATATATCAAGAACAAAGTTGGACCATCTTTATGCAAGCTGCTCTACATAGCATTTTTCTAAGCTTCCTCATGTCTATGTATGGGTCAGAATTGTGGACTGCCTGCAGTAAGATTCAGGCGGAATGACTAAGTGAGGCACAGGGTCGCTTTCTTTGTTTCTTTCGGGGATCGGCCAACCAAGAGAGAAGACAGCATAATATATTAGATATAGAGAATTTGACAGTAATGCTTAACAACATGCCTTGGATCGGGCGGAAGATCTTAGAACTTGGTCGCCTTCGAGGCGCAAGAGAGATTAGGGCATCTAACGCGGTTACACTTAGGATCCGCATGCACCAAAGTAGCAAGTGCAGCCAAGCCTTTGGCGTTCGAGCTGCCAGGGAGTGAAACACTCCTCCGGTTAGCCTGCGTTGTTTGAATTGTTTGCAAAAATGCAAGGGAAGAGTTCAAAGTCACATCTATTATCCCGTCAACGATGGGCGCACTATTCTGCTTAAATTGACCCTTACATTGAGAACAACAAAAGTATTTCATTCCGGTTGCAACTTTTGTCAATACAATGGTTACTGCAGTAGGTTTAGTTACTACCGGCTCTTTGTAATATTGAAAACATGCAAAAAACACACAGTTGTAACTGTGTATATAATCACTATATGACCTTGTAAAAACAATGATTTTTGCATTTTTATACGCAAATCAGTCCGCCAGAGAACTAAATAAATTCCTTTTTTCTACCATTTTCAATGATGCAGCAGAGCACTGTGTGGCAAGATTCGTAGCCCTTCCAAAACTAAGGTTCCCAAAGCTATTGGAAGGCTTGCTCTTTTCCATACTGATCCCTTCTAAACTAAAGTTTAAAATCTCGCCTAGAATAACCTTAGTACTTTCGTCGTGAGCAGCAAAGCTTTTGGTATATCTAAACTTTGGGGATGCAACATGTACTTAAGTAATTGTGATTCAAGACCGTGCCTCGACAGACGCACGGGCGTCTACGAGTACATCTTCGTTAAACATGGGCGGAATCCTATAAGCTCTTCTCGTCTTCTCGCGTTCTGCGAAAAGCCCGTGGGACTCATCCACACATGACGGGAGCACCTGCCAAAAACAAAAAAAGATAAAGGAAGCACCCACAACATCTTGGTCATCTCGTGTTGTGTGAATTATTCCAGGAAGTGCTTGTATAATCGCCAGGCAGATACCAGGACAAAACAATGCTGGGACTAGTTGATCTCCCCGTTCTATACCGGTTTTTGACTCACTGGTTTTATATATAGTCCAATTGAGGATCTCTGTAGCTTTGCTACACCTTCGGTAGGAGTCTTGGGGTCTAAAACTGTGACTCGTCTTATAATACTAAACACATTTTGAAAGTCTTTTGACTCGAGGCCATGCTAATCTTGGAAGGCATTTTTTATAAGGCCAGTTCGCATGCTACACGTATAATTGAGTCACACTTTTTTCTAAGGGTAATTAGGCACTCACCATAGAAAATTGGCAGAAAAATGATGGTAAAGCACCATTAAGTACTGTGGACACAATTATACCTACTACTATGACGCATTTAATAATTCCTGGGTTGATGACGCTTAGGTGGCGTCCGAACCGTATTAGGACAGTTTTTTTGCAAGCAGCTAATATGTCACCGACAATTGTATGGGTGAGAAAAGAAATTCGACTGATCCAAGCGCGTGCATTAATTTTGTGTGTTTTTGTAGGCCAAAAACAGCCTCGACGTAATGTATTTGAGGCTAAGAAAATTAACTTAAAAACGTTTTTTGATACTCAAATCATCTAAAAGTTTTTTTCTGGTATCGAAAGCGAGCCCACTCGTTTGTCAATAATGCAAATCGTCTACATAACATCTAGTAGTTGGCTAAATGTTAATACCATATACGAGTATATGGCAGAATATGTCTGGGTTTAGGTAAAAAAATTGCAAAATTAGGGTCCCTTTTTCCGTCAATATCGGGACGACTTTGTCCCTAGAGTTATCGGTTTGCAACCTATGCACACGCTAAACATCTTTGTGGTCCGAAAGTGCGACTGTTCACATTGATCGTAAACAGATAAAGCGTAACCGTGCTGTTTTTTTCTATCTTTTTTCGGAGCTTATGCACTTGTATTGTCGGTATGAGTGTCCTACATCGTCTTTCCGGTAATTGTGGAAGTGAGTCAAGACCAAAACCTTGGGTATTTCTATATGGTATAAAACTTCAAGTGTGAAGTAGAATTGATTGTGTGTTTTGATGAGCTTCAAGCAACTATTTAAGATGCCCAACGTAACTGTGGAAGTCGCTGGGATCAACCATTGCTTTCTCGACGGGAATTTGAATTATGACGACCAACCTTTTGAAAAACCTCCAAATAACGGCGACCGACTAGAAAGCTGCGACACTTGAGAAGACACGAATCGAGAAAAACCATAACCGTATTCACGCATTCCTAGAAGAACTGTTGGACGTAGTTGTCTATTTGCTGCATAGGATTTCGCATCACCGCCTTGAGCTCAGCAGAAGTAATTTCCTTTTTAGCGCATACCGTGAGGAAACAACATTGGGTCTCTAACGCCAAATAGTTTCTAAAGACCCTCAGATATGGCCACTTAGCGAACTTTACTCGCAGGGCGACCCCGATACATGTTTACGACTGCACCTCACGCCTACAGCAGAGAGTGGTCATCCTCTAAAGCCATTTTCATCATTTGCAGTAAGTCTTTGACGCTCGCCGAGGTCGAAAAGGTTGTTCGGTAAGCGCTGCTGAATACGCGACTTCCGAAATAGTTGGCTAATGTCACGAAACGGCACTTTGAGGAGATGATTGGCAGTGGTAATTTCACTATTGCAGCGACTCTTCTTATATGGTTGACAAGACGTGGAACTTTAAAAAAAAGCGGAATCAAATTACGGTAGCTAGATTTATATACACCTGACTTTGCTTCATGTGATTTCTCTTTCATCTTCAGTGTAGCTCAAATGAAATGTTCAACACGCTTTGCAACTTGTGGACAGGTTCTTAACGAATACTGGTTAATTCATTAGTATTTTTCAAAACAATACATATTTTTCCTGAAAGTTTTCGTAAAATGCAGTGACGTGCAGTTTGTCTGAAGAGTGTGGAACCTGCTGCGTTGGCCCTGCCATCTTACCCACTAAATGGTAGATGGCCCGGAATTTGTTCATCTTGCTACGTTAGAGTTAATAAAGCAACCGGGGCTTAGATAGCTCATTTTGGTCCTAACGACTGCAGAAAAATACGAGGCATTTGTCAACCAGCCAGTGTTTATTATTTAGTATCCAGATCACCACAGGTGTTACCTCATCGAGCTGAATTTGTACTTAATATGCTCAAGAATATAAGTACATGAGTTAACGTTTTAATTTAATTTAATACTTTCTCCTACCTCTGCAATCGCGTTATCTATCATAAACTGCAGTTTATTACCAAAAGAATAAAATGTATAAATAATAAGTATTTTATGCCCCCCATTAACGAAACTTTACAATATGTGCCTACGCGAGGGTAAAATACCAGATGAGTGGAGAAAGAGCTACCTACAGCCTATATATAAAGGCAAAGGAGATGCTACGGACCCAAAGTCATACCGAGGCATCTCCTTAACAAGCGTGATATACAAAGTACTCACTTCACTCATTGCCTCGAGGCTCTACGAGCACACAATTGAACAACTTCCGACGGAACAATACGGATTTCTTCGAAAACGCTCAACTGCAGACGCTCTGAAGTTTGTACTGGACCATGTAGAAGAACGACAGGCTCAAAGTGAAATGACTTACGCAGCATTTGTTGACTTCAAAACCGCCTTCGACTGCGTACCCAGGGATCGCCTTGTGCAAGTCATTCACAGCAGATACGCAATCACGGGCCCGATGTACAACCTCATACATGACATGTTAGTCCATAACTGCATCATTATTAAGAACGGCGATCATTATGTCAGGGACCCAATCATACAGAGAACCGGCGTCGCCCAAGGAGACTCCCTAAGCCCATTTTTATTTATCCTATACGTGGCAGGTCTAACGGAAGTTCTACGAGAAGTAAAAGCACCGCATGCTTTCTATGCCGATGATCTGGTGGTTCTCGCAAAATCCCGAGACCACTTACAGTTCTATCTTAGCGAATCGGCAAAATGGTGCAATGAAAATAAACTGACAATGAATATAAACAAGACAAAAGTCCTACGCTTTAGTCGTGGAGGAGCATACGCCATCGCAGATCGCCATATAAAAATAAACGGCACTCCTATAGAGCTAGTAAGTTATTTCCCATATTTGGGAGTGACTCTAACTTCACGACTCTCGTTTGGGAGGCACATAGAAGAAAAACGAGCCAAAGCAACGGCAGTCATAATGCTTCTTGGAGAACTTCGTGACACCGACCTTAAGATTGCCGTCAACCTATTTAAGATAAAGATCGCACCAATCGTCCAATATAGCTTACAAGTAATTGCGCCTCACCTTAGCCTGACAGATCTTAAGAACATCGACCGAGTTAAAACCTGCTTTATACAGCGTGTACTTAGACTACCTAGGAACGCATCGGCGACACTAGCGCTAGCGCTTTGCCGAGAAAGAACCTTCACGGAGGACCTCATATCTGATGGAATACCATTTAATGCAGATGTGTTGGACCGATACCTAGAGTTTAGAGAGGAAAGAAATATTAATTTTGTAATGCAGAACTATACAGAAGGACCAGCGTTCATCACAGATAAGTGGAAGAAGGCTCTCCAAACAAATCGGTCTCTGTTGTGTAGGATAACCTGGCATGGTTATCACCATTTTATATGTCTGAAGGGAGCGTGCTACGAAATTGACGAATGTGTGTGCAGATTTTGTGGAGAATGTAACATCAGCCGCTACCACTTGACACGATGCGCGTCAATCGACGCACAATCACTGCAGGAACGTGTGAATTACCTGCTTAATTGCAGCACTGAATTATAGGACATACGGATTTATTGTAACTACCAATGTTATGGTGAATAAACTGAACTGAATATATATATATATATATATATAAATAGAAGTTTAATGCTAACAAAAGGGAACCATAGATATATTATATGTCTAGGCAATCTATTTTAATGTTATAAATGAGCAATAAAACTACAAAATAATAACCCGATAATATTTTAACACAAACTTTATCATTGTTTGCTCATTCTCAGCTTCAAAGAAGATCTGCATTTCAAATGCATGCACGAGGTCGCAAGCTCGTTTTTCAAGCACAGATTTCATTGTTTTGCAGCGTATAGGCTAGCTCCGCAAGTTTTAAACGTACCAGACTCCAACCTTTTCGATGTAATGCCAAAGTAATACCGAGCCTGGGGGGGTGGGGAGGAATCCGGGTTTAGTGGGTTGGCGAGTCTCACACTAGTCACGCAGGCTGCTAGTGGCGCATGTGCATCATGCATTACCGAAACCTCCCAGAACAAAAAAAAAAAAAAAAAAAAAGACTCCAACCTTGGGAAACTGGAATCTGCTATACCACGGAGTAACACCCGTGCGAAAAGGAACACTAATTATGGTTCTAATCGTGTCATTCTGAACTGCCCTTAACCTGCTCGTCTAGGGCCGTTACAGCGAGTGCTCGAGGCTTTATAAAATAATTCTCAAAGAGAATTGGCTCAAGAAGCGCTTTGTAGACACGCACTAGAAAGATCTGCGAAGCCTGGGCCCTCCTTAAACGCATGAGTGAGATCATCACGGCGCAGCAAACCCTGAGGCCTTTTTTAAGGGGGTTGAGGGTTTAAAATACATTTACGTACTGCTGAGCAAAAGCACACTGGTATTGGCTGTCCCCAGAACATGCTCACACTCAGACAGTGTGGGACTCAGCCACCAAACAGCAAGTCTCAACACCAAGCCTTGGCGCTTTGCAAGAGTCGAGCCATAGGCTTAAGGCAATACCCACTAAAGCCCTAAATATATGCACGACAGTGCCTACATATATGTATCCCCCTTAAGATGACCCTCCGGCCTGCGGGATCCTTGACAGAGAAGAATAACTACGCACAGGCGGTGGGGAAGTCTCGGAAGCTTTAAATCATTATGTTCTGCTTGTCGAATCGCGTGGTGCAAAGGACTCTCTTATGCTTTCCACTAGTCTTCTTCATCCGGCATATTTATTAGCCTTCATAATACGTTGAATAGGCTTTGCAGCCGCGTCCCAGTTGTTGACCGACGTGAGCATGTGTGCGACTAGCTCTCCCAGAGTGTGCTTTCTGGGCATGCCTTGTCTGGTTTCGGTCCATGCGGCGCATCTGAAGACCGTATGTTCCGGAGAGTCCACCTCGTCGCTCGCAATACAAACATTGCGTTGAGTCAACCTTTCCTATCCGGTTTAGATACATCTGGAAATCGCCATGACCCGTGAAAACCTGGGTCAAATGGTAACTAAGACGACCCCCGGGACGATTCATCCATTGGCGGATGTTCGGAATAAGGTTCCTCACAGGCACTCCTGGTTGTCCGTCCGGGATACTGTCCCACTCTTCCTGCCACCGGTCGAGTGTTACCTCGCGTTCTTGTTCGAGTTCCTTAGCTGGGTCATTCCAAAGGCGTCGACGTTCGGCTGCCTTTAGGTCCCAGGGCACTGTCTCTGCCAGTACAAGCGAGGCCGCCGTACTGATAGTGCGATACCCCCGGATGATGCGAAGGGCGCCGATCCGCTGAACCTTCCTCAAGAGCTTCGTCGTAGCGTATGTGTCCATTGTAGGCGACATCCAGACTGGCGAGCCAAAAAGGATGATGGACTCGGACACGGACATTAGTAGTCTCCGTTGGCTATCTTTGGGGGGCGAGTGGCACTCTTCTGGGGGGCGAGTGTTAGGCCGGCACCTCTCATCCATCTATCGATATCCGCAAGCGCAATATTGGCGTATGTCTCTAGCTCCATCTTAGTCCTGGCTCTGACGGTCACAGCAAGATCATCCGTAGGCGAGTAATTCCACTCCCGGTGAAAGATGCCTGAATGTTTAGGACGTCATCGTATGCCAGAATCCAGAGGAGTGGTCCAATGATTGAACCCTGCGGCACTCCTGCAGTCATCTCCACCTTGGTGCGCCCGTTTTCGACCGTCCTATTCTTCAGGTAATCGGAAACTAACCGTACCAGATACGGAGGGACGTTCTTTCGTTGGAGCGTCTCCAGAACCACTTTCCACGGGTTACTGTTGAACGCATTTTTTTACATCCAGCAGCACCACCAGGAACAAATCCCTGGTCTTCCGGGTGGACTTCCTTAATAAGTTCGGCCTTTGCCACTACTTTATGGATGGCCGACAAAACAGATCTATGCTTTCGGAACCCAAACTGCATCGCTGAGAACAGCCCGTGCTCCTCTGCAAAAGTCCTCAGTCGATCCTCTTTAATGGCTTCGGCTCCTTTGGCCAAAGTGCTCAACAAGCAAATTGGGCGGTACGACCCGTTGCCCTTAGGCAGCAGTACAAGCTCGGCGGCCTTCCAGCTCTCGGGAAGCTTACCCGTATGAAAGATCTTTGTGATGATCTTCGCCACTAGCGAGGAATACTGTTTAAATAGAAATTTAACCGCTCTCGCCGGTATTCCATCCAAGTCTGGTGCCTTTCCAAGCTTGATCCTTTCCGCCGCAGCAACCATTTCGCCTGGAGTAACCTCGGGGACGTCAGTCTCCTCTATTTCACTATCCGCTAGCGTTTCAAAAACTGTCCGATCAAAACGGGGGTGTTGTGGGAAAAGAGTGTTAATCACCCGGAGCTTCTCGTCTTGCTCCAGATGCTCAATCCTTGCTCCGCCAATCTTGCCCCTGACGATCCTGTACGGCTTGCCCCATAGATCCGAGTCAACCTGCTCAATCAGATCTCGCCAACAAGCTTCCTTGCTTTTGCTGATCTCTCTTCGCAAGCAGCCTTTCGCCCTTTTGTACTCAATATTTAGATGGTGGGTTTGCTCGGTGTCCCCTTCACTTCTTCGCGCTCGAGGGTAAATACGTATACGGCGTATGCACTCCCTTCGAGCCAACGCAATAGCGTCGTTTCACCAGAACACTGGCCTTGCTCTTGTTCTACGCCTTGCGGGTGGAGTAGATGCCTTTTGGCACGCTCTCTTCAATAGGCTGTATAAACCGTCTGCCGTTTCCGGCATTCCGTTGCTCTCAAGCAGCCCTTCAAGTGCTTCCTTAATGCGTCAGTTACCCTTTATCCGCCATACATGTCGCCTGGCATGAGGTGGTATCGTTTCTCTGTGACCAGCTCCCTTTACCTTGAACTCGATACAGTGGTGATCGCTGAGATTCTCCTTTTCTTTTAGCACTGAGATTCTCCACTTCTTTTTGCCACTCAGTAATCATGTGCGCGTGCGATGCCTTGCAGATTGTAAGGCCAATCCAGGATTCTCTTCCTCTTGAGGAGCAATATGTAGCCTTATTGGTGTTCATAGTCACCATGTCTTCTTTGGCCATCCATTCCATAACAGCCTGCCCCCTGCTATTAGTTTCCTTCGAACCCCACACGGGCGACGCAGCGTTGAAGTCACCGGTAAAGATAACCAGCGGCTCCAAACTGGCCCGCGCCGATATAGTAATGTCCTCAAGTAGATCTTGCAGGTCTGCTAGTGACCCGTTGGGGCTACTATAACATGAATAAATACGACCAAGGTTTTTGAGTTCAACCCATGAAAATCCTTTGCCGCTTTCTTTGTCAATAACTTTATATTTTAGACTTCTTC
The DNA here is from genome assembly GCA_003439945.1 of Dermanyssus gallinae. Taxonomy (NCBI): domain Eukaryota; kingdom Metazoa; phylum Arthropoda; class Arachnida; order Mesostigmata; family Dermanyssidae; genus Dermanyssus; species Dermanyssus gallinae. Next base: position 75,771 of record QVRM01002759.1, read on the forward strand.
TGTTTTCCACGATGCAGCTACTTCTTTCATCGTCAACCGTCAATATCTGCGCATTACGTTTGGCAAGAGCGACGTTAGGTTCGCTCAGAAAACATAAGTTTGCCTTACGGCGTCTAACAATCGTCTCGAGCATACTATAGACGGCTTTACTACGGTTGCAGTTACCTGCAAAATGCTGACGCAATCCTGTCTACTGGCCATCATTTTTTCGTGGTTTTGACGTCCGGCATTGCGCATCGGGAGAGCTATGCTGCACTTGTTGAGAAGATCCGGCGGGGTAGGAGTCCCGTTGGCTTTCTCTTTCTGCAGCTCTCGTTCTTGAGGCAGCATCGTAATAAGCTGACTGTTCTCCTCCTTTTCTTTCCCTTTTTTGGCTTTGCGGCCACTTTATCCTCTTTGCCTTTAGGCTTAAGGGTACGTTTTAGGCGCTTGTCGCGCAGAATTTGCGTAAAACCTTCGCCGTCAGTAGGTGGTGCTCGCTCCAGTATCCGGTGTTTCTTTTTGCTTTGCTGCTCCAGCGCCTGTCAGCGACTCCTGCGCTTGCACAGCCTCTTCAGCTATAGTCGCCGGTAAAGCCACCTGCTTAAGAGAGAAGGAAGTCCTGCGCCCGTAGAGGATCCACTCCCTGTAGACGGGGCACATGATAGACCTCGCTCCGTGTCCCTTCACTTCGCACGTATAACAAGCCTCCGCGTTTTCACAGTTCTTCGCAATGTGTCCTACCTGCCCACATTTGTTGCACACCCAGTCATTTACTGGTAGATTTTTGCATTCCAGGCCGCGATGGCCAATACGCTGACATCGCGGGCAGCACGGAACCGATCGCCACTCAACAATGGGGCAGGTGGACCACCCCATTACAAGTTTACCAGCGTTTAATAGACGCTTAGTTGCGCCCAACGATGCCGTTAGTGTAGCTGCCAAATTCCCACCGCCGCATGTGCGCGGCTTGTCCACCTTAAAGGAGCCGCTGGTACCCACCAACAAAGCAAGGACTCTCGAAATGTCTTCCTCGGTTGTCTGCGGGGGAAGCTGCTTAATCAGCAGCCTTTTTTCTCCCAGACTAACCTTATCAAGAACGGTTTCCTTTGTGAGGGCGTCTACAAAGGTCCTTGTACCGCCGACAGCCCTCTCCGATACCACAAGTTTAACGTCTCCGCTTGCCAACTTTCACCACTGCTTCTCTTCTACCCCATGCTTTCTGATATTTACCTTTTGCTGAAGCCCCAGAACATCTGCGTAGGAGGCGGTCTCACTCTTCTTCAGAACTATTAAGGTAGTACTCTTGTCCTCCTTACCCCACCTCTTCCTCCTCTTAGTGTCAGTGCCGTCTTGGCCATCGTCACCGGTCCCTTTGCGTCCGTTCTTACTAGTAGTCAGCCCGAGGCGTACCCCGAGATGCCGGTCCGGGCGGCATTCCAGTAGTTTACGACCCCCCCCTCAAAATCTACAAATGCGGCAGTCACAGAAAAGGATCTACAAGCCCTCCTTACTGAGGCCATCGGACTTGAACGGCTGGTGGCAACCTAACACCACCACACAAAATACATTAAGAAGGGGACGACCTCACTTGTTCAAGCAATTAGGTCTCTCGCGCGCCGTGCCCACCTATCTGGTCTTACACAGGCAAAAGAAGCCACTAGAAAATTCCGAACCCTAGTGAAAATACGAAGGCAACAAAAATAAAAAAGGCCCTAGCAGGCTCCCTTACAGATAAAGAGTTCGAGACTCTTGTCGCAAAGAATTGGCCGGAATGTACCTTCGCAAAGACAAAGCTCAAGAAGGCAAGTTTTCTTAACACCAGGCCCCGGCCCGAGTAATCTTGCTTTCGCCTACAACGGAGAAAGATAGTCGGCTAGTGATGGGACTGGCAAACCAGTTCCCAGCGTTTCTGAGCTCTCTGCCTTACCTTAAAGAGGGTCGGCTCGTATCTCTACATAACCAAGACGTCGTAGGGGTAGAGGGCACAGAAGAGGAAAGAAGAAACGGTAGCCTCACCTGCACGCACACTATTTGCCCGAATGCTAACAGAGGAAGAAGGGGCCAGCCCATCGCCGCTCACTCTCAAAAGCATAACTTACTCGCTCTGTGACCTTCTTAGAAAAAAGAAGATAACATCGGCCGCGGTGGCTACCACATCAACAGTAGACCTGGACATTTTACGCAAATGTCTTAAATCCAGTTTGACCAGATTTCCTAAAATAACCCTAGAACTCTGGATTAAGGGTCAGGGGTAGCGCCATAAACCCTGCCAGGAGTAATGAGAACAAGACAACGGCTAGTTCAACTACTATTAACTTGCGAAAGCCGTAGCTATTCTGATGCTGTCCGGGATCTACGCTCTAAGCTCGACCCGGACGCATTAGGAATCCAGGTCAAAAGGGTCTTTAAAACAGCGTCCGGTGAAGTTAAACTACTAGTCAAGGCCTCGACTCTAAACGCTATAGCGAAGTTGGCCGAAGAAATTCAAGACAAGGCCTCCCTTACGGCAACCGTCCAAACATCCCCCCGAACTAAAGCAATAATTATTAGAGATATCGACGAAAACGATAAACGCAGACGACGTACTCGAGGCCCTAACACGTGATGGCACAGAGAAGGAAACGATTGTTCTTAACGCTTTTTAAACTGACACGGGACGGCAAGACTTCTTCATGCGTGGTGAGACTCCCACCAGAAGCGGCAGCGCGGCACCAGCGCCGGGGACACATCCAGATCGGCTGGTCTCGCTGCCGTCTGGACGAACTGGTAAATGTATCCCAGTGCTCAAAGTGTCTTAGTTTTGAGCACCAAACGCGGGCCTGCACAAACACACCTCCCACCAGCCCTTTGTGCTACAAAGGCGGGAAGGCAGGGCATGTGGCCCGGGACTGTAGGGCTCTGCCGCACTGTTACCACTGCCAGCAAGACGGACACTACGCAACCTCCATGCAATGCCCGGCCTACAAGCAACGAGTAGAGGCACTCCAGAAAACAACAAAGAACCATGAATCTTAAGTTTTTACAAGTCAACCTAAATAGGTCCGCCCCGGCGTTAGACATGGCACTACATTTTACCGCTTCTAAAGATATCGATTTTATCCTGGCCTCCGAAACCCCCAAAAGCCGGCTCCACGCAGCGGCTGTGCACGCATCAAACGGGTCCTCAGCTGTATATCGAACCACCTCGTCTGCCTACCCTACTGGAGCGGACCGAGGAGTGCACTTCTCTTTTATCACCATAAATAATGTGGCCATTTACTCAATATACATCTCCCCGAACGTTTCTACCGAGGTTTTTAAGAGTTCTTAGAAGAATTGACAACATTGATCATAAAACAAAACCACCGCCAAGTCGTAATTGGGGGTGATTTTAACGCAGCTCACCGACAGTGGGGGAGCAACAGGATATCCCCGCGAGGGGTGGCGCTGGTAGACTGGGCATCGGAACACGACCTGCATCTAGTCAACGTTCCAGGCACCACTTTTAGAAGGGTAAACCAAGAATCAATCTTGACCTTACTTTTTGTTCTGAGACCCTATTGCCCAGGTTGACAGGGTGGACTATACACGACGACGTCGAAAACCTCTCGGACCACTTCTACCCTACGTTCAACCCGCAGGATGCGCCTAAGAATAAATTTTGAGACATTACAGCAGGAAATTGAGTCTCGTTGCGCTCGACTGCGTAATGTGGAACCACGCACGGTGTCGACTATGCTAGAGGAGGCTTGTAGAGCAGCAAGCCGCCCCTTGCACCCCGCACTGGCTCGGCGAACCCCCAATTACTGGTGGAATAGGCTAGTAGCCGAGGCACGGAAGAAATGCCATAAAATCAGGCGCATATGTACTCGCCGGCACGCTCGGCACCAAGCAAACCTTCAAGCGCTTTGGGAGAAATACAGAGAAGCTCGTCGCGCGCTGGTACGGGAAATCAAAAAAGTAAGTCTGAGTGCTGACAAAGACTCCGTAACGATATCCAGAACAACCCCTGGGGGCAAGGTTATAAAATAGCCCGACACAAATTGAAGCACGCACAACCACCACTGCCTCCCGACCTCGCTCAAAAAGTCATCGGCGGACTGTTTCCCTTGGACCCCCCACCACTGAGGCCAAACTTCGACGCCAAGGAGTTAGGCCTATCAGCATCCTTCCCAGTCTCTCTAAGGCAGTCGAGCATTTTATACATATGCGGCTGACGAAGGAGTTGGACGACAAGAAAGTGATCTCAGAGGACCAACACGGCTTTCGCTCGGGCCACTCAACACATGACGCAGTTCAGAGCCTTTTAACCATAGCCGAAACCCAGAGAGGTACTCGCTCAGAAACGAGAGCGCATTGCCTAGCAATTCTACTTGACATCAAGAACGCTTTTAACTCAGTTTCATGGAACTCCATTAATGACGCATTAGCAAGGGCTTCTACCTTACCCTATCTTAGAAGGATTTTAGCACCTTACCTGTCACAACGTACGGTGGTCTATCAAGGCAAGTCATATCCTGTTACCGCAGGGGTACCTCAAGGCTCCGTGCTGGGCTCAACTTTATTGCATACGACGATGTTCTACGTCTGCCTCACCCTCCTAACGTTAAATCAATAGCCTATGCGGATGACCTGGCTATCGTGATTTACGTCGCGGGATGCCAGGGAGCTGGAGAGGACAGCAATTGGCGCCTTGCAAGACATCTCCATCTGGCTCGCTCCGCACGGACTCCGCCTGGCTCCTTCAGAAAATACCTACACCGCATAGGACGTGTTCCGTCGCCAGCATGCATTCTCTGCGACTCAGGAGAAGAAGACGATGCCAAACACACCTTCGAAGTATGCACGGCTTTCCGCGCGAACAGGGCGGAGCTGGCGCGGCTCTTAGACCGGGAACCCCCGGTAACCTGTGAACAAATGGGTCAGGCCCTTCTGCAAGACACCCAAAGCTGGCACATCATAAAGGATTTTGCCGCGACGATTATTGAACAGAAAGATCTGGTGCAGACCGCAATGTGCGCTTTGATCACGCAACCCTAAGAAAGAAGTAGGGGTTGAAGTAATATTAAAGAATGGTTCCAGCTCCTCGCCTCTTCCTGAGGCCATTTAGGTGAGAGGTTTTTAGTGGGTATTATGCTAACAACATCGGCATCGAGTCCCACACTACCCGCTCTGGGTGTGCGTAAACGCATTTTTCCCTCTCACCATTAAAAAAAAAGTAGTTTACGACCGGTATGGTACCCGCCTTCCTGTACGCTGGTCATGTAACAAGGAATCGGGCCTTTACTCTGTTCGATCCCAGTTAAAGTCGCAACCTCATTGGCCTTCTGTAGAAGTCTCTCAAGGAGAGCTTTCTCCTTAGCTAGGCTGCGCTCCTTGGGAAAGCGTAGAGCAACTACTGCCCTTGTAGTTACTTCATCCTCATCACCCCTCTCTGTGACGTAACGAGTCACGATCTCACCGACCTTCTGAGCCGTCTTAGACCTGCGGCCACCGAACTGCACGGACATATTATCCCACGTCACGGCATCATCCTTCGAGTCCTCGCGAACTACGAGTAGTCGCATCGGACTCTCTTAATGATACTGGACTTCTGCAGCTTGGTGTGCGCGTACACCTGCTCGGGCCAGTCTGTCTTCACGAGTGCAGACAAGTCCTCCTCTGAAGTGCAGTTGAGAATCATTTTATTGATCTCATCGACTGGGTCTTTCGGAGACGGCACCAATACTACCGGGTCCGTAGGCCGCATCCACCATGTCCAGGCATTTTTTCTCGCAACTGCACTTGTTGAGAAGATCCGGCGGGGTAGGAGTCCCGTTGGCTTTCTCTTTCTGCAGCTCTCGTTCTTGAGGCAGCATCGTAATAAGCTGACTATTCTCCTCCTTTTTCTTTCTCTTTTTTGGCTTTGCGGCCACTTTATCCTCTTTGCCTTTCTCTGCGGTCTTCCCTTTATCCATCGGCTTTCCGTTATCCGCGGCCTCTTCTTCCGTCACGACGGCGTCCACATTGACTTCCATCGAGATCTCTTCTTCCTCTGCTGCTCCTATTCCCTTGTCCGGCGGCTCCCGATACGTCGGCATAATTCTCCTTTATTTGACCCTTCTACCGTCTATAGCCTATCTCAGCCAAATTCGGTGGCGAAAAGCGCAACAGAGGTACAGGTCAGTGATTACTGGAGAAGTCTTGATTTCGAATCAGCTCGCCGCAACTAGTTCGCGCTGCCTACTTGGCGGATCGCCTAAGCGGTCTGCACTGAGTGTGCGGATAGTACTCGTCTGTCTGCACTGTCCGCCGGACTTGGCAGCCGGCACGTCTACTCGCACACACAGCGCTCAACTGGGGCGAGAAGCCACTGCCTAAGCCACGCTGTTAGGTATGGCGAAACCAAGATAACGGCGCGCACGCTGCACTGCTCTATGGTAGATGTAAAAGTGTCTCGAGAATACTACAGAGATATCGAAAATCACGTAACTCACCCACTCCCGGGACGCCAAGAAAGAAATGGGACGAATACTTAGCGGTGTAGCTTCCGTAGTTTCCTAACGATGGCACTGCACATGCGACTAAGCTGGACCCAAGGTATCCTCGTAGCGAACCTTTCGGGAGTCAGAGATCTACGAATATTTACCTTGAGTTCACCTTTTATGCAGCAAGGACTGCTAGTCACCAAGTGTATCGGTTCCGCACAGAGAAAGGAACGAAAGGGTCTTCCGTACTGGTATCTGACGATATTTTCCGGGAGCGATTCCACATGCGTCCGCAACTTTGCTTCCGCTTTGTTGTCTCTAAAACCCCCTGACGCCTGGCCTTACTTGACTGACCCATTCCATATGCTGGTGTAGCGTAATGCCAAGACATTTTGCCTTTGAGCTTAGAGAGAGACAGCAAAGCCGGCTACCCAAAGGGAGATGCTGCCTGTGTTTAGCTTCCGTTTTGATACCCGTTGTGCGGTGTGGGAACGAAGAAGTGTTATATTTGTCAAGTTAACGACACTAACACATCTTTTCAATAAAATATGAAGATTACGCGATTACTTAGTTACCTGGAAGCGTGAGACACGCTCCAAAACAGTAGCATCCGTAGTAACTGGGATGCAAACTACATATTTCTCGATGTTCCGTAGGATGAAATTAATGTGGATGAAGATGGTGATAAATAAAGATAAAATGCGTGTCAGTAGACACTATTTCCTTCGCAGACCATATATATCTCATCAGCCCCAATATGTTCACCACGCAAGTCTGCATGACATGTCTGTCACCGCGGACACTGCACCGCATAAAATTCCACTTTTTATTGCACAATGAATAAAATAAGTGCCTTCACGAGGTACTAAGCGCAGATTATACTATCAGGGAGGTTGTACATGCCAATATGAAAAAGCCGTGACAATCCGGCTGTTTTAAGGCGAAAGGTGGCAACTTCGAAATAGTTCTGGAAAAGCCACTCGTTTATGAAAGCATCGAGACACGAAACGCATGAAAGTGTGACTAACGCGATATTTACGAGACAGGGAGAGCAGACAATTTGAATCAGTCTTCTTTAATCATCAAAAAAAAAACTCCTCTCTTACAAGAGAGGAGTCTTCAATTAGCTAGGTTTCCATAGCGTCGACGTCGATACAAAAAACGTACCCAGTACGTCGCGGAGACAGTCGGTTCGCAGATTGAGATCAAGATCAAATATAAACTACAAATAATCTCTGCGCTTATCCATATAAAACGTTTAGACATAGAGTGGCACTGCCTAAGTAATAATAATCCGCAATGACGAGACTAAACTTCCGGCCTGCTACGTCTATGGGTTAATATCTCCATGAATGGGAATCCGTTTGGCTGGTCCTAGTGCTCTCTTTTGCATTTTTTTGGATTAGTAAGTTGAAACTTCCAAAGACGCTACACTACATAGGGGCTGCTTGTAACGTCTTCTGCGATTACCCAGGAACGCCAAACCAAGAATTGCTGCACCATTTTAAAGCAAAAATGACCGGAAACATCCGTCCGGAGCTTCGCTATCAAACGCTTAAGCTCCGTTATTTTTTCGTCTTCATCGCTCTTAGAAGTACTCTGCAGTTAAGCGCGTTTAGCAATGCTAAGGACCAGATAATTTGATTTTTTATATATATAATTTAACTTTGAAGGCGACAAAACGTTGTATATATATATATATATATATTGCCTGGTAAACATAAATGCCAGATTTCCTCATCTGTTTAGATATGTATTAAATTTATCCAATAAAGAATGCAAAACCAAACTTAAAACAACAGATTTGTTTCATTTATCGACTAATATATTGAAACTATGTGTATTTGAATGAGTCTCCCAGCACAATTAAGCTATTAAAAATCTTTTAAACACCGTTATGTAAAATGTAGGATGCTGGCACATTCAGAAGAGCGGGCAGACACGGGTGATAGCCTTGTCTGCAAAATGCCCCTAATTGTTACACTTGTTGAAAATATGCAATTATGGAATAATTAAGCTCGATGAAGAATTATTGAATTTCAATAAAGTTGCGGCCCGGAGAATATGGTCTCATAAAAAAAAAAAAAAATTATATATATATATATATATATATATATATATATAGACTAGCAGTAATTAACACAAGTTACGAAACACGCGTCGACAAACCTTGCGCGCGTACATCGACTCCAGCTGACCGACGACCCCGAAACTCCAGCACGAGCTGCAAATCGCCTGATCTTTGACTTTTGTCACTATACCCTTTGTCCTCCAGTCGACTTCTGTGGGAAGACTCAAATTAGCGTATTTCCACGCCGGAAATGGTTGGCCGCCATTGTAGCCTCGTTTCTGAGACTTTATGCATTGGTAGGGTTGCTCGCTAAAGTGGCGATCAGCCAGATGATTTATGGCGAGCTTGTAGGAACGGGTGCGTCGATTGTGCGAGTTGACAATGCGCATATTATGGCGAAAATGGCTTCTTCGTTTCTGTTCCTCCCGAGGCGTCCTGTACCGTTTTCTGAACCGCCTCTGGCCGTTATCGCACGCGTGCCACAAGAAAAAAGGAAATAGACAAATAATTAATTAAAAACTGCTGAACGTCATACAAAGCTACTCAGCATTTCACTCTAGCATCTGTAGGGTTGAACTTATCCGCCTGTTGGCGTTGCGCCATTTGACCCGACGGAGGATCCCAGCGAAATCATGTATTATAAACTGTTTGTAGTTTCAGGCATTTATCTGTAGTAACTCTATGACTATTCTAAATGACTTGCAAGTACTAATCGTATGCGTCCAAGTAGATGTTTTAAATTTATTGTCAACGGTTATTTCCTGACCAAAGCTTGATCAATCACTGCTCAAGATTATACAGAGTACTTATAATCGTATTGTATATGGAGTACAATTATGCATTATTTTGTGTTAATGCCTACACCGACAACGTTCTGCCCTTTTAGCCTACTGTGGTACTCTGAATTCCTTAAACGTTTATGTTTAAAAAGGCCACATTCAGATGTTGCCCTTTTGTGTTTTGTTTTTTTCCCGGCGGGGACAGCCTCATTACATACCATTAAACGTACAGTTGCCCTCGAGCTATCCTAGGAAGAAATGCGAGGCAATATCGAATCAAATGAAGACCTATTTATATGGTGTTTGTAGACTTAAAATCTGAATTTTAAATGACACTGGAAAACAATATATTCGATGAGCTAAGGCCAGTTCTAAAAAGACCAGTAAAACTGCTCCTAAGGATTTTGAAGAAAACACGATACACATTCAAAAGATGGAGTAGAAATAGTTGGTACGGTCACGCAGCTAACAAGGATTGCTTTTCTCACCATTACTGGAAGGGCATCGCTATTTACGATAGGAGCTTATTCAGGCAAACATGGAATGGAGAAGTTAGTAAGCTACATGAGCGAGAAAGAGGGAAACAATGACATTAACTGGGACACAATGACGGCCAAATTTAGAAGAGATCGAGAACTTGCATGGAAGGACGAATAATAGGGAACTTTGGTTAATTCAATTTAATAACCAATATATATTTGAATATCTATAAAAATGTAATATATTCTTCAGGAGGTTTTACTAATAAGTTTATTTCCCTGGGGATTACTATAGCTTGGTAACAAAAAGAACGTCGAAAACCAAACAAGACCCTCGGTCAGAGCTGCGGCGGGTACAAAAAGCAACCCGATGAAAAATGCAGATCCATGCAGTGCCTGATTGAATGTGATAGATACTATGATACAGTAGGCTCGCCGGTTCGCTCTATACCCGATGGAGGGAGAACGTAACCCAACAAAGATGTTTACAAAGCTAATAATAGATGACATGGCAAAGATTTTTGAGAACCTGCCTTACTGTAGAATAAGTGGTGGTAGCCTTGTGCCATTGAAGTTAAAGTAGTATTAAAGAATGGTTCCGGCTTCTCGCCTCTTCCTGAGGCCATTTAGGTGAGAGGCTTTTAGTGGGCAACAACATCGGCATCGAGTCGCACACTACCCGCTTTGGGTGTGCGTAAAAGCATTTTTCCCTCTCACCAAAAAAAAAGCCTTCTGCCATGTATCGGATGTATATCTGTATTAATATCGGATCTTGTATTCAAGGGTATTTTCATTCAGCGACTTCAAACTGCTAAAACTCTTGACATATATCATCTGTCATATGATCCTATCAACCCTAGTTTTTCCAAAGCTTTCCGTGACGGCGTGTTGAGATCGGTCGTCTAACGTTGTGAATAAAACGGGGGAGGGGGAACGTATAGAAGTAGCGGTTTTGAATCGTCTATGGCAGGCAACGAGTCTTTCTTATAAATTAAGAAAAAGCCTGATCGGTGTGCAGTAGGTTATTATTAGTCATTTGCGTCAGAGCATGTTTGATCAGAAATTAAAAATTGGCTTCTATGAGACAGCTTTGATCAAACATTTTGAAGACACTTTCTTTCATGTGAACTATTAATATTTAATTGGATCTTTTCGGTCTCTGAAGATATGGGCTCGCAATAGTAAACCCCCTGAATGTAAATTTCAATGCTTTATGTTTCTTGTATTCATATTGTGTCTCTTTAAAGCCAGTCGGTCATTGCGGTCATCCTGAGCACATGCTGTTATGCAGGTGGATATTTGCGTGAACATGTTTGTGTATAAGCTTGGATATGTTTAGGTGTATTATTCTTTGTTCGTCGGGTAAATCTGGTTGTTCAACAAGAATCTACAGCTACATTATTTTGCTGAAGATAGTCCATACAAGATCACTATATGACTTGTTACAGGTATGTCATAACTTGCTGGTAGCAAGGCGAAAACGCAATGGCCTGGCTGATCGAGACAAAATAACGACATATTGTAATCTGTTACCAAGCAACGCTAAGGATGCTACGGTTACGCCAAGAACTTCCCTCTGGTGAACCTTAGACAAACCTTGAAGTAGTACCCATCATTGCATTAGAAAGGGTCGCATGGGGTTGAGGCTAAGAGGGTTTAAAAACCTTGAAATAATATAATAAATGGTAGACTCTTGTGTGGCACTATGATTCCCACCCCGCAAAGCGCCACATCAGCTAGGATTACTCGATTATTCTACCTAAATAAAACGAGTTATCTAAAATACAAATGCCAGATAAGCTGCAGCTTAGGGTTCTTTCTGTGGTATTCTAATACTTTAATGGATCTCTAAATATTTTTTTTAACGTCAACCTTGAGCTCGTCATCTTCGAAGAAACATATTTGAACGATCATTATTAACTTACTTTGACACGATTAAAGCCTCCCGGATCTCGTCCAGTCTTCTCGAATGGCGTTTATTAATTAATCGTATTAATTCAATTAAAGGACGGTTATTAATTAAAAAAGAGGTATTTTTGTAATGCTCTCTAAAGCATCCTCCTGTACAGATAAAGGTCCCTGACGTAATCTACCATTTTTAAATAATATGACGAATCTCGAACTCACAAAAACTAAGGAGGTTGTTTTTAAATGTAGATTATCGGCCGTCACCTACAGCCTCGGAGTCGCCGTGAGGCATAGCTTCAATGCACCAAGGCCCGGACATGTTCAGATATCTAGCCCCAACAGTCCTTGTGGCAGCATGGCCGCTGGTTCTCAGCGATATGGTTTGTCATCTTTTTTAAACGACCATGGCTTAAGGAAAATTGATTAAACAATGGGAATCGAATTGGTAACGCTCTGGTACATGACAATCATAATTTACGTACTAGCCCCCGGGGCCATACCGCCACACAACAGAGCAAGTTTAACCTAATGCTAAGTTAATGTGTTGTATAAGCAGGTATGGACCAACGCCTTTATAGTCCGGAAACCTCGGTGGTACATCTGTCAGCTCTTCGGCAGTAAATAATGTCCCCATAGCGTTCTGTTTCTGCATTATAAAATATATAGCCCAATCGAGGTGCCGATTGTTGCTAGAATCTCTATAAACGAGATTTCCAAATTGTTTGACTAATTATTTTAACTTGTGCTTTTTCCTCTATACTAGAGAAACGTAAGACGGTTCCTTCGCTTAGATCAAGTCGCATCCGTTGCCTGTTTTACCGCTTTAATTCTTATCGTACAACGTATTTTGTGTTTGTTTTAATCGGCCAACAGCTACTCTTGCCGCCGTCACGGGTCTATACGAGCGGCGTAATAGCAGATTTACTCTGCTGTCGCTGATTGACATAACCTGTTCATCATAGCGTTCTGTATTTGTCTATACATCCGCGGCCTCTTCTTTAAGGCAGCCCTGTATTGATCCAGGTAGGCTTACGTGTCTCCAAGCTCATCTGGCCGCTGCCGCTGAATTTGTTGTGTTGCTTCAGTTGTAACAAAATTACGTCATTTAGGCAGACAAGCGACTATGCATAAGATGGCGGCCTTGCCGCATCGATTCTGTTACGATTAAAATCATCTGCCACAATTATAAGCGTGTCAGAACCCAGCAAACTCGTTGCTTTTCCTGCACTGCTTAGGACGTCCTCATTGTAGATGATAGGTGGCAAACTAACAGGCTTCAAACTTACCCCAGTCAAAACAGAACTGTTCCGATCTTGACAGACAACCTAATCGTTCATGTCTGTGGATGCGTTTTTCACCTGACAGCAGTCTCATTGAAACACCACAATAATAATAATAATAATAATAATAATAATAATAATGTTACACACCGGTCTTGCTGGTACGTTTTAGTTAAGTCTTAAACTATTATGCTAATGATCACATGAAATACTTTGATACCAGTCTTTGCGTGCCAATATTGCGTAGCTCTAGGGCCCAGACTAAATAACGAATGTATTGTCCTAGAATTGACTTTTCCATTATTATATGTGTTGCGTGAGATAAACGACCTGTTCTATTCTCTTGCATTTTGTGCTTAGCTGTAGAAATATAACCGGAACAGAAATCCATCTGTAATTATAAGATTCGAAGCGATGTCTAGCAGTTACCGTTCTCTGGGGGTGGGGGGGAGGCGGGTGTTAGTGAGTTTGTGAGTCCCACACTAGTCACTGGCTGTGGTGACGCACATCACAATTCCCGTAATTCCCCATATTATTGCTGAGAGGTTTGAGCATAAAAAAATATAATATAATGTTGCAAGAAACGTGTCCATTTTAAGCATTTTCCAATTCAAGAAACGTGGCATTCTTTTTTCGAAGTAACATTTCTGAGGATTGGACGATTTGAGTTGAAATGTTGTAAATAAATCAAAGATCAGGTGTCAATAGCGATTACCTTTGTTGTCGACTATAAAGCAACCGGAACAACTAGTCACCTTAAAGCGTTTGAAATCACGGCGGAGGTTTCTTTCATCGTGGTGAATAAACTCGTCCATCGGATTGTAGGCATGTCTGTGTTGGTGTTCGACACTGAATAAAAACCAGGTACATGGTTCAGAAGCCGTTATTTGGTAAGCATCGAAAAGTTTCTCCGGTTGAGGTCCTGGCTCGTATGTCGTGTAGATTAGCTCGCAGAGGTCGAAGTGCCTTTCAAATAGTGTGTTCTCGCCGGATAGTACATAACGCACCGGAACATACCCCGAGCTTGGGAATCAGACAGGGAGCCGGACATAAGCAAATTAGACTCTGTATGCTTAGTTAGTTGAAACAAATACCATTATTCTAGTATCTACAAATTTATTTGGCTTTAACGAGGTTCAGGGAATCGAGGTCCACGGCTAACAAACGTGCCGCTTCTCTTCTAACCGCAATTTGTACTCTGGGCAATGCCGCTTGGAAGCAGCTCCGCAACCAAAATGTCTACACTTCGGTTAGACTTATTACATTGATTAGATTAGTAGACAAAACGCACGTCATAAAGAAACTATATTATATGTATGTACTCTTATAATTGTTGTGGCAATACCCGGTAAGAAGATGCTGAAGATGAAGTCTGGGGACAGCCTGCGTGATAATAAAGCTCAAATATGGGATGTAAAACATATAGAAAACACACTTGCTCATATGTTTATTGTTTTTATTCTCCCGACATCTCTTCAAGCCGTGGGTAGATCGTTGCGGCAAGTAAGCGCACAAGGTAGATAGATCTTTACGCTGAATGAGACCGGAGGATCACCGCTCATATCGACGAACATAAATGTGAATCCTCAAACCGCAGATTAAAAGGTCATCAGTCCTGGGAATGACATCTTCAAACTTTTGAGAGAATTAGCAGACTAACTAAAAACTACCCACTCAGACTGTGGATTGCCCCGGATCAACCGACAATGCCACACAGCAGCACAGTTAAACGAAATATAAGACGAAGCCAACAAAACTACCGGCATCTTTTTGACCCGCACGGCTTAAGAGATGGAGGAGAACGCCTCACCATCAATTTGCGCACTAGTGGCTATTCAGCTTCCGAAAAAGTCTTTGCTCAGTGGCTCAGATGCTCACAGCAGCCGCTAATAAAGCCCTCCACATACCCTCGCATTTGAATTCCTTCAGAAACTATTAACCACAATAACATAATTTTCTCTGTTTCTTAAGATCATCTCAATTTACCTTGGCACGAGACACACGAAGAGTCAAGAGACCGCTGTCTCTGTGACTGCCAGCCCGTTGATGCTAACCTCATAACCTCCGCATATTACCTTGTCGTACAAGCAGGCATACTGGACCAAGTTTAAACGACAACACCAAGGAGTGTGGTTGACTTGATGAGAATTGCTGGATTTGCCCTGGCACGACCACTCACCCCACAAAAAGTGAAGCAGTGCGTATATTTGTCCAACGTGCTCTCTCTTCGTTGTGGAAAAGATTCGGGTAGTCAGTACCGCGCGATATCTAGAGATTTGTTTAGACACGGCCATTTGAGGCTTTCTGCACCTCCGTCTGGCGACCGACGAGACAGGGATTAAAAGAGACCTAATACAATCAAGCTTCGCAACTTGATTGTATTAGGTCCTATGCTCAGCACCTTTTTGACGCCTGCGACTTTTGTGATTGACGTTGTATATTGATATTCATAACACAACATTTATGCCATTCGTTTGTTTGCCTTACTTGTACTGTGTATACGTATGGTGACCGTCTCGCTGCCGTCACCACTCGATGTCCACTAGGCCGTATTTGAGCCCATGCGGTGAACTCTGATGGCCTGCAAGCACGATTGTGGGAGGGGGGTCGTTTCATACCTAATACAGGCTTGGCAGTGTTAACTGGCGCGCCGCTGGGTGTGCTAGGTGCCTTGTTAACAATGTATTTATTAAAGACTGCAGACGTAGTGAGGTTGCTAGGGGCGTTTTGTGCTGAATAGGTTCCATCGGCCTCATTCGGGGTGTCGCACCATCAGTACGGCAGCCTCGCTCGTACTGGCAGAGACAGTGCCCTGGGACCTAAAGGCAGCCTGGTTGCCCGGACGGACAACCAGGAGCGCCTGTGAGGAACCTTATTCCGAACATCCACCGATGGATGAATCGTCCCGGGGGTCGTCTTACTTACCACCTGACCCAGTTTTTCACGGGCCATGGTGATTTCCAGGTGTATCTAAACCGGATAGAAAAGGTTGACTCAACGCAATATCTGTATTGCGACGAGATGGACTCTCCGGAACATACGGTCCTGAGATGCGCCGCATGGATCGAAACCAGACGAGGCATGCCCAGAAAGGAGACTCTGGGAGAGCTAGTCGCACACATGCTCACGTCGGTCAACAACTGGGACGCGGCTGCCAAGCCTATTCAACGTATTATGAAAGCAGAGGAAATTGCCGGTAAAAGAAAACTGGGGGAAAGCGTAAGAATGTCGCTTGCACCACGCGACTCGACAAGCAGGACGTAATGATTTAAAGCTTCCGAGACTTCCCCGCCGCCTGTGCGTAGTTACTCTTCTTTGTCAAGGATCCCGCAGGCCGGAGGGTTATCTTAAGGGGGATACATAATATAGGCACTGTCGTGCATATATGTATGGCTTTAGTCGGTATTGCCCTAAGCCTACGGCTCGACTCTTGCCAAGCTCTTGCTTGTGAGACTTGCTGTTTGGTGGCTGAATCCCACACTATCTGAGTGTGAGCATGTTGTGGAAACAGCCAATTCCTGTATGATTTTGCTCAGTCGTACGTAAATGTTTTTTAACTCCTAACCCCCCTAAAAAAAGGTTCCATCGACCAAATTATTGACGCAGAGATTATGAAATTTTCTCTCGCAATGTCTGGTCTCTCAGACAGTCAAGTTGACCTTTAGTGTTAGAAGAGACAGGCTCTCATTGACTATTATAAGAATTGCTCTGATCGTTATTTTATTATACAGGGTAGATAGGTTTTCACTGCTTTGCGTTACATCGTAAGTAACCCCAATCTTCGAAAATATAAGTTTATGTATTGCATATCAGATAAATAATATATATATAAAACCTGTATTCTTAATACAGTGAAATAATACGATAACGAAACGATTAGAGTAATCCTTATATATATATATATATATATATATATATATATATATATATATATATACAGTGCGCAAGGCTCACGCAATGGACCATAGTAGCATCGGCTTAATAAACTTCTTCAGTATTAAAATTGAATTTTCATTTATAGTTATTAATTCGTGTGGTCCGTGGCAAACTAAGGGTATTAGGAAGATTTTTTGCACCCGGTTATTTACTTTAAACTAAAAATGTACAATTAACTTATTATATACAGCCACATTGCCCACGTACAATAAAATTAACATGTCAAGGATGTGAGCACAGTTTGTCCTGGTCGTACACTTTTACGCTGGCCTGTACTACTCCTGGTCTTAAGTACACACTAAAATCCAAGTTGTTAACTTCCACTTGCAAATATAATTATAATAATATAATGGTTTATTGACCAAATTTCATGTATTATATTGGGTTGATTCATAAGCCCGTTCGAACGGTTGCGTGCGCCGTACCGCGCACCCCCGGAGAAGAATGAAAACTGAGGGGACACTGGGAAGGGGGTTGGTTGTTTATATGGCGGTAAGTATTTTACCGTTGAACTCGTTCGAAAATCTAACTTAAGCAAACTTTTTTTTTTCTGGGAGGTTTTGGGAATGCATGATGCACATGCGCCACTAGCAGCCTGCGTGATTAGTGTGAGACTCGCAAACCCACTAAACCCGGATTCTCCCCACCCCTCAGGCTCGGTATTACTTTGGCATTACATCGAAGCAACTTACGCGAACTGTAACTCTCGAATGAAGATGGCAGATTTAATGTGCACTTTCGGCATGGTATGTTATTTTATTTTCGGAAAGAAGCGAATGCAACCCAAATCGTACAAAAATCGTAACTAAGATATGTAAAGTGTATGGCGGAGAGGCAGTAAATAGATAGGACAGTTCGAAAGTGGTTTGTCCGATTAAGAAACGACGAAGAGAGTTAACGACCGAGACGGACCCGAACGGCCTTTGACAACAAGTCACAACAGTGGTCGAACGAAACCCACACCTCTCGCTGCGCGAGATCGTGGCCATTGTCGACGTGCCATACACCTCCGTTTAAAGCCATCTTAAAGTCAAGGCCGACCCATCAAGGAGGTGGTCTCCCATATGATGACTTCGGCGGAGGCATGGAGGGAGGCGACGAACTTGTTCGACGCTGTTTTGACACTTAAGACACGGTTTCGATGTAATGCCAAAGTAATACCGAGCCTGGGCGGGTGGGGAGGAATCCGGGTTTAGTGGGTTTGCGAGTCTCACACTAGTCACGCAGGCTGCTAGTGGCGCATATGCATCATGCATTCCCAAACCCTCCCAAAAAAAAATTCAAGGGATTCGTCAGCAAGTTGGGTGTATGGGTGTGCCGCACTCACTCAGCAATCACCAACTGGAGAACAGTGTGCTAGTTCGCGATCAGTTCCTAAAAAAGGGACGAGGATCGCCCCTTTTTCCGCACCATGGTGACAGCGGATGAGAAGTGGATACGCTATAAAAACGTTGTTCGCAGAAGGGCGTGGCAACTGCCAAGCCCAGAACTCATACAAGAAAAGTGATGTTAAGTGTTTGGTGAGATGCGAAAGAAATGTTTTCTTATGTGCTGTTGCAACCAAACAAAAGATCAATACGATCAAATATTGTTAACAACTGGACAATGTGAAGAGGAAAATTGACCAAAAGCGGCCGGAATTGGCGAACAGACGAGGAGTGACTTTCCACCACGACAACGCAAGACCGCGCACGTCTTTGCTAACCACCAAAAAGTTAATGGAATTTTGATGGAATATTTTGCCATATCCTGCGTATAGTCCTGACCTTGCTCTATCGGATTATCATCTGTTTCGGTCCCTTTAAAATTCCCTTAATGGCAAAGATTCGATTCTTTGAAAGGTGCTAAAACGTATATCGTAGACTATTACTTCGAAAGCCAAGACGCCACCTTCTAGAGAAATGGAATCATATGCTTGCCTGAACGCAAGGTAGTTGAACAAAATGGGCGAGGTGAAGGCATGCGTCATAAAGAAGGCTGGATCAGCATTGACCAGCTTTGCCTCTCAATTCAAAATGTGATGATTAAACGCCTTAGTGCAAGGCAGAATGAAGCTTCGCTGCAAAGTCTCGTTAAAGAGAGGTGTTGCTGCCGCCAGGCAGGCAAGTCGACTGCGATTTGTTCTGTGGACACCCAGGGTACGTTTGAGGAATGCAGCTTTGAGTCTGTCAAAATCAGCAAAGTTCGCTCGGCTGAGGTACGACCATATCACTTGCAACCCATATCCAGCAGTGGGGCCAATTTTTATATCAAAACGTTGCAGAGCTGCTTGTAATGACGGCCGCTCTGGTGTTTGAATACTGTGAAATGACATAAGACTCTTACGGATTCTTTCCCTTACATGTTTCGTAAAACAAAACCCTGTAGCTGTTAGCTCGACACCGGTTATCTTTTGTGTGCCCACTTGCTACAACGATGCGTTTCCCGGATCGGGCTGTTCTGCAGATTGCTACATTGTAGTAATAAGTAGTGAAATTAGATTGGGTGATTGCGCAGTACTTACTCTTCTAATCGTGCGTAGAATGTGTACGTATTTACGCGGGAAAACTCGACGAAGCTCAGTGTCCACGTATCACACTCCCCTGGCGGGAGGTCCGCCACAGCGCCGGAGCCTTGGGAACAGTTTTCCATACCAGTATACTGTAATGTAGCGTATTTAAAACACGCACAAATTTTCAATTATATAACACATTAATTGCAAAGTATGAGTTACCCCAGACACAAGCGTAGCAAAAGGGAGTTTAGCTAGCCCATTTATTGCCCGTTATGTAACAGTTCTAAGATACTTTATCCGCAACCTCAAAGCTCACCGCCATTTCTATACTAATGACATAGCTATATCCCGCACCACTAATCGTTATTTGTGGAAAAAAGACAACGAGTGAAATACACCAAAAGGGACAGACTTACAACTAAAGTTCCGCTTTTCCGAAAAAGAAGATGAATAAGAACACAGCGGCATCAAATCACCGCATTAACATGATCTACTGCTCAATGTTCTTTTCCTCATACTATGGAGTACCCTAATCTCCAAGGTCCCAATTAGCGAGTACATTAGCAAGGCGCAAACTAAAAGCTTCGCAGCAACAAGACTTCTAGATGACCTATTAGATGCTAGCATTAAATATATATATATATATATATACGCCACGTAGAGCTCGTTAGATTAAAACTTTTTTAATGAAATGAGGGTCGAAATGTTTTGTTTAAGAGTGATAGAAAAATTGCAAATGTTTGTTATATTGGTAAGGATGATTGACATCACTTCACAAAATGTGCAGTTGCAAGAGAACAAGTAGCAAGGGTTGGAGAGCTGAGCATACCAACATGGTCGAAAGTTCTGTTTCGAAGACACATCCAACGGCTAAGGTGGCTAACAGTCATGAGAAGTAAGTGCGAAAAATACTATGCTGTCGCATTTCGTGACTTTCAAATTTAGTATCTTACAAATTTGCCTTTATAGTCCAGTTTTTCACGGGTCACAAGTTTTGTTGCACGCATTTAAATGTGTCAGACATGTCCCTAACGGCTCCCACAGCGGCCTGCATTCTATAGACCAGATCTTTACGGGACTTAACGAGAGTCTGGCAGAGACCAATCCGAAACCGATTCCCAATGGTAGAGTCTAGGCGAGGCGAGCCCTATATCGTACTGGAACCCTATTGCTTGCTATATTGTCCCCTTGAGCGAATACTTTCTGGAACATTCTCCAAGTTCTAATAAAGCCCTGCTGCGAAATGTGTGGTACGTTCACCATGCTCAGCCAAAACAATTACGAAGAAGCGATATCAATGTGCATACGAGTGTGTCATATGCGGTTCTAACTGGCTCACCAAGGATAATTGTGTATAGTAAATATGCTTTCTTGTATGAACGAATTCCTTCATTTTCAGAAAGCATAAATGCAAATAACTCAGCCAGGGTTTATTTTTTTTTGCAAAAAAAACATTGACAATATTCAATACGTGTCTGATAATCAGTAGACAAAGCTTGAACTGGTCAAAACTGGTACGGTTGTTGCTCTTGATTCGATAAGTGCATTATGCATGGTCTGCGTTCGTGACGCGGCCCACCACAATGCTCGTAATGGAGACTGCAGTTAATGATATAATGTTATCGAATGTTAATCGAATTCTCATACAGATCTGATCTCTTTAATATCTGACGCTCAAACGCAGAGTCGTTTCTGTTGTCTGGTTTTAGTGTGCTGTGAGCGGTTGTTTATTCACTTCGCTCAGTGGATCTGTTGAAAACTATTACAACCAACTTATTGACTACAGATTGGCTAGCGGTTTCTATCCAGCGGCTCCTATAGTACAGCAAACAGCTTTATGTAATTCTAAGAGTTTCTGAATGATTCTAACACAAGACCTTTCCGCCACATTTATTTAGCAAAGGAATTCTCAATTAGCATATTCTATAATTCCCATAAGTGGCGCTTTCTAGACACACACAGTCTCTCTCTATAAATGTAATGTTCTCTATCTCATATTATCCACTTTAATACAAAAATACAACACGGTTAGATAATACTAACTATGCAATCATCAACCGATGTTTCAGCTACGAGAACACTTATTTAAGCGATGCCACCAAACCTAGATTCTGGCTAACGCAAACTCAATGACATTCAACATAGAGTTGCTAGATTTCAATACAATGTGTTGCATTACTGTTGTTATAATAGACTCCCTTGTTGGTCATCTTACCATCCTACAATATCAAAAGCTATTTGACCTTATATACGTGTGTCTAACATATAAAACCGTTATACAGTTTCATGAAGCAGCAGTTGCAAGGTCTTATAAACACGTTTTCTCTCAGCCTCGAAGAATCCGTTAACAAAAGCTTTGCATAATGGCATGGGAGGTTGTAATGTCTTGAGAAGTAAGACTGAAATGACCAAATATTATACCGATGTGAAGGCCGGATAGAGAAAACGAGCGAAACGCGAAAAAAACAGAGATATATAGAGATATATAATTAGAGATATATATATATATATATATAGAGATATATATATCTATATATATATATAGAATATATAATATATAATATATATATATATATATATTAATATATATATATGTCTAGGAAACTTGGTTGTCTCGCAACAGCACATTCTATGCTCCTATGTCGGGCAAAAACACCAATGTGACAAATTGGAGTAATTTAACTCTCATTCCGAAACAGGGCCTCTTAGAGACCTTGTTCTATTGGAAAAAATATTTGCCCTTAACGAGCTCTACAATTCCATATGTCGTTGATCAAATACTCCTGTAATACCCTGTATATATATATATATATATATATATATATATTATGCAATTATTCATATCAATCTTCACGGTCGGAGTTCGATCGGTTGTCGGTTCGATTATATATATATATATATATATATATATAATCGAACGGCTGACACTAACCTTGAAGTCGTCGAGACGGGGGAAGACCGATTGAAGCTGAATAGGTTCCTCCGGCAACCCGTCGACCTGCATGCAGGCCAAATGGGGAACGTGATGATCTTCACTGCCTGGCCTCCAGAAAATCTGAAGCAACCAACAAAAATATACACATTATACACACGTGCACGCAAACAAAGACGGACGTTCCTAATGAACGAGCTCTTATAGTGCTCCGCTGCTCATCAGGCTTGGTGGTAGAGTCGCCCATGTGTAGACTATACAACTTCTATACCTTACACTTTAGATTAGTTGAAATGTTTATAACAAATAATCGTTATATGTCCTATTTAGTTGGTCCACTTAACAGCAGCCTGTAAAAACGAAATCTCTATAAGCAATGCACACAACAGCGAAGACAAAATACAACACAAAAAGACACACGCTCCAAACATGAGCACACGACTTGCCGCCGTCGACCAGACGATACCGACTTAGAGAAAGAGGACAAAACCGTTAAATTTAGATGTTTTTTTAACGCTCTGACAACCCCATTTTAGACGCTCGTAATGGGCTAAATTGCCTGTGGCACGATATCGTCCTAATGCATCTATCGTCATCGCGTTCTCGTACTGGAATTATATAGGCTTTCTCCAGCACAGGTATGTAGCAGCAGGGCAATGACAACCACGTCCAACAAATTCTACCAGCACGGCCAGGGCTCGAACTAGCGATTGTTTTGCTAACCGTGGTTGCCATGGCAACGCCTCGTTTTGAAAGGTGCTTTAGGCGCCTAAGCCACCGCCACTACTATTGGATGGAAGTGCGCAGCAGTCATCTAAACGATAAACCTAGATATGATATGTTAATTGAAACAAAATCATTTTTCCCGTTACTGAAGTCCGGGTGGTATATGTGTGGTCATTTTGATTTAGACCTGGGGTCGTTGCTTAGGGTCTCCAGTCTTCTTCTGTTTTGTGTTTTTCAACCTGGCTGCAGCGTGGGAGGGCTGGCTCGACACAACTGACACGTGTTTGGAGTTGGACGGGTTCGACTGTTCAAAGAAAAACAATCTCGCATTACTATGCCAGACGACCTGAAATTGGCTTTTGTAGAGTACGAAGGTCCTAAGGAAACAAAGTTTGCGAGCTGTCCGTGTCGATAGATCGACACTACGCATCGAGCGGACCTACGCAAGAGTACATGACTCGTCCGCAAACCGTCAAGATGGTACAAGGCGCGGCAAGGGTGCAGCCGTCATAAGGTGCGTGGACATACTCGGACCCAGGACGGTGAGAGAATAGAGGTAACATGGGTTGCAGATTGCAAATCAGAGATAGACAAGAAAGGCCTAAGGCGACATTTATCACACCCTGGGGCCTGTTAAGATTTTAACGAGTATTTTGCGGCTTAGATTCGGCAACCGTAGCACTGAAGAGAGAATATATAGGCTTATTTTAGAGGGACCTCCTGAAATTATGTTTGTACTGTGAGGGTGAGTACTTGACCAATGAGCACGACAAATCCAAAAATGACATTGAAACAGGTAGAAAAAAATGAGCCAAATGCGAAATGCATGTTAGGAGGCCGGCAGATACGAAGCAGCAGTTACTGGCAGCAATACAGGGAATAGTCGAACCACCAAAAAGCACGCGGGAAAGCTTCACGTTAGAAATTACAATATTTTACAAGAAAATATGTTTACTATGGCTGCTGGGCCTGGTGTATCGCTTGCAATGCCCCTAAGGAAAGGAGAGCTACCCAATGGGGGGCCGGACTTTGAGACGCTTTTAGGAGATTAAGGAAAAATTATGCCAAGCTGTACCCCTAGCGTGTTCATGTCCTAACCAGAATATTACTGGAACAACGTGTACCTAACTATAGACTGAAAGTCGTTTTCTTCAGCGTAAAGAGATAAGAAACTCCTAGGAGACGGAATTTACCAAGGATAGGCGTGTCGCTAGAGCTACAATCTGCTTTTCGTCTGGTACTAAAATTTATCGTCTCGACTGTGGCCGCATTTTTAACTAGGAACTTTGTAAGATAGCCAAACTGCATGAGTGACCTAGAGGTGCAGTAGGAGTCAGAAAAAAACAACCTCCTTAAAAATGCTTTTTAATTCTAGGAGTCAGATGGTCTTTGACCTATCTAGAAATTTATATGTAAAGATATGCTTAGAACTTGCGTAGTATTGAGTTTGTAAAGAAGGACAGCAACACTTATAGCCATAAGTTAAAACAACACTCCGGCGACGACCTGATCTCATCATATCGAAATAGCCGTGCCTTTTTAAAACAGGAGTTCGGGATATTCGTTAAATAACATGTTGTATAAATACTTTGTATTTTCTAGTGTCGTTGACGCTCAATTATCCTGGGTATCGCAAAATCTTGAAAAGAGCCCTTTCGTTACTCATATCATTTGTGGAATTCAGCATGGCCTCACGGGACTTCTTCTTCTCCTGACTTGTGTTGTTAAAATTTGCTTCAAGTCTCAAGTGCAGTATTTCTGTGACTTTCGCTAAACCATAGGTAGAAATCCTGTTGTTGTCTTTCCTTGAGATAGAATGTAATGTCGAAAATTTAGCTTAACCGAGACCCCAAACTGTTAGAGCTATAACTTTTGCTGTCCTTCTTTACAAGCTTAACATTGTAGACAATTGTCATAAGAGAGAGGTATCGTGTCGGCTCGTTTCAAACTCTTGCGGAGGACATCTTCAAATTTGAATTTCAGGTAAAACACGCTGTTTTTGCGGTTTCATCATCCGCGATTTGAGAAGTCAGCCCTCAGATCATTAGATTCATTCAATAGAATATATGACAAATCGTGCGGCATTTTTTCCGGAATGTTCATTTACGTATTTGTTTCGTATTAGCCCTTAAACATATTAGTGCCAACGGTGCAGGGAGACGACAAACCAAACGTTCTCTATCTTTGTGCATAATTTGGGTCAAACCCGTGACAACCCCGTGACCCGTGGCACTGCGTTGACGTAGGATTTTTGCATATCAGCGTGGATTGGACAGTCTTGATCTAAGTATGCCTTGCATTATTGAGCGAGAGTTGTTTTGATTTGGAAAATAGGATTTTTTTCTCACATATAAACCCTTTGAAGTTTTGTATTTACTCAGCTAACAACACAATTGTTATCAATCATAGAACGGGCGATTTGAATGGGCCCGCCCTGTGATGGCAGTCAGGTGAGGAGGAACCGGCAAAGCTGCAAGATCATGACTCTGAATAACAAGGCAGTTGCGTCGGTACTGCTACGGACATGTCGTGAGTGGTAACTAACAAAAGAGAGATTGTTTGGGTGTGTTGGCGGGTAATAAACATTAGAGCGGCCGGCAGGACGCACGATTGGCGAGCAAAGCGAGGAAGTAGCTGGAGTGGAGGGGGCGCCATCCTTCAAATTTCATCAAAAGTGCGCTTCCCGTTAGCTGAGTATTGGCGGCCGCCTGGAACCAGTTTTACCGGCGGAAACGGCAACTCGAGGAAGCACACATGCAAGAAGACTCGCTAACAACTGGCGAAGCGCTGAATATTACGGCACACGGCCCGAATGCGCGCGAACTGGAAGAACAGTGGAGAAACGTGGAAGGCTTACGGAACGGAGAGGCGCAGGACAGGTGAAACCCGCAGGAGGCGATATTCCCGATGCCAATTGAAGCCGAGAGGACAACATTCTCAGTGCACGGTCAATGAATTTAAGCGGAGGTCGTGCGTGGTTGTAGTAGGAGGACATAATGCAGTGTTTTCAGCACTCCCGGGTGGGTACAGAGATATGCATATTTGCGAGTCGGCACGATTGGAGACATGAAAGAGTCGTCAAACGTGTCACAGATCAGATAACTTTACACGCAGACAAGCGAGTGTTCACATGTGTGAGCCAATATGACGATTGATAAACAGACGAACAGTTTGTTTGGGGTACAGAGCAATAACGAGCGTTAGTGAGCTTAAATGAGCCCGTTAAGCCAAGCACGATAGCGGTAAGCGTATCGGTCACAGGACTCAGTCTTTCTTTAGAGTCGTCTAAAGAGGTCTACCTGTAGCAGTCCTACAGGTAGACGAAGGTTA